>CAUYRH010008672.1:0-12041 GCA_963574655.1 Perodicticus potto
TCTTTAACATAAATATTAATTATGAGCATTTTTCCAAGAGCAAAAGGTATATGATTATGATACCTGATTGTTGTGACTAAGAAATTAGTAACAGCTTCCACATAAACATGAACAGATATTAACTCTTGAATCATTTAGCTATGACTTTAACAAGTTGAAAAAATAAGATAGTAAACACTTGCTGAATGTGGCAGGTGCAAGGAAGTTGGAGAATTGGACAGAGTGAGTGTAAGGCACTGTCCCAAGACTTCATATGCAGGCCTTAGAACAGCACTGAAGAAAGATTCCTGAGCTCCGAAATTCTGATTACGGCTCACGTGTCATACCAACCAAATACCAAAAGTGACCACTACAGAAAATGTTTTATGGCCTCTCCACTAAATCTGGACAAGAAACTTCTTAAAGATAACCTCTACACAGAGCCCATGTTTTTTGACAGCTGAGTTTATAGAAAGATCCCGAAAGTCCTCCAGCCCTCTAGCTAGAAATAAGTTCCTTTTCCTTAAGAGTGTCCACAATATTGGTTTGTTAATAAAATGAAGTCATCGGTGACCAAATTATTAGAATCAAGGTGGAATATGTTAATTTAAGACCACAGAGAATTTTAGTTATGATATCAAGGTCTATAATTGGCAGTTTTTACTGTTGACTTTACTGTTTTCAACTACAATCTACTACAATATTAAGAGAAGCTGAAGACAAGTAGAAATCCAATCTGTTATATTTACCTTCACTTTAAAAATCATTTGATTTGGTTTAATAACATTTAGCAAAATGACCTTCACTAGCATTTTTCTTTCCTTCTCTAGCCATAGCAAGGATCCCCAAACTGAACTAGATCAGAACAATTCATCTAGAAAACTTACCAACATTTCTAAAGAAAATGAAAACACGAAAAAAACCCTCCCAGTCACTCCCAAGGTAAAATACTTTTAAAAATAGACATTTACAATCAAAAGAAATAAATTATTTGCTTTGAGAAAACGACCCACTTCCCAAACATCTGCCGTCTGTTTTCCATCACTGGTTTTTACTCTCATCAGTGTTCACGTGATGCTCTGAAAAGAAATGAGTAAGGCAATCATAAAATGGGACCTAAAGGAACTGAAGAAAAATTCAATACTATTTACATTGTGCAGAATTCCTCATATGAACTCTTCCCAGAGATAAATTGCAGATATAGCAGAAAGCAATAAACTGTCAACATAACATGCAATGCAGTGATGAAGAACATCATCCTCCACCTTTGGAGCCTCAGGGAATCAAGCCTACCAAGGCCCAGGGGTTCTAGTCATAACCTCTGACAACATTGGTTGACAGAAGTCTTTCCTTTCTGCCTGTAATCAACCTGTGGCAAACAGTCTCAAAATATTAATTCTCTAAGTCAGGAACTTTGCAAAGCACTGCACACTATATTCTCAGGACATCTCCAAAAACTCCAGTGAGGAGCTACGTCCATTGTGCAGGAAATTAAGGTTTGGAGACTTCTAAGTGTTATCCTGAGATGATTTACCTAAAATGTAGAATATACATTCCAATAAATACAGGTGCTCATAGCTTCATGTCTAAGGCATTTTGCCATTATGTCAGCCACAGAAGGTATTTTGTCATGTTATTTCTTTTTAATTTATGAGAAAATAAATATAAGCAGTCAAGGTTAAAAGAAACCTCTAAAACAGATTGATACATGTGCAGTGACAGGTAAGATCCAGTTGAATTTAAAAACGACTGGTCATATGAAACTAGTGACCACCTACTGGTCCCCCAAAGAGTTGTTTTGTGCCTAGGGTAAGAGAAGGAACAGGACATTAGATGGGTCATTGGGAAACTGTACTGTAAATTTGGGGTCAAAACGTACTAGTTTGGGACAAAGTGATGAGGTACACTGCCAAGTTGTGGGGGAGGAGGAGGTGCTATTCTTCACATCTGCCAGGAACACTGTTGAGAAAGAAGTGGCAGTTGACACAGGAGGGCTTCTGTGCACCTGCAGGACACTGGGAGCAGCGTGACCTTAGAGACTGCAGGGATAGGATACCTCTCTTAAGAGCAGAAGAAGGCAAGACAAAAAATGGGAAAAACAGGATAGAGAACATAAACAGAATTCTAGTCATTAAAAAAATGAACAAAAAATTGTAGGTGGAGTAGGGAAGGTAGGGTGCAGAGGAGCTGAATACTTGAAGTTTTCCCAGAAAAGAGATTGCTTACTGAAAGTGTGAAATAACATCATTCTGATTTTTCTTAACACTAAGATTCTTAGTCTAAGGGACAGACTTCTGTCTGCTTTACAAATCAGACAATGGTTTTCACTTGTGTCAAAAATGCTAACCTCTTTCTTCAATAATAAGTGAATATTTCAGTTTGTACTGTTTTATTGTACAGTATGAATAGTCTTTATCACTTAGGACATTTAATATTTAATATAGCTTTATCTCGCTTGGTAATTCTGAAAACCTTAGGGATGGAGTAATATTATCCTAACTTTACAAGAAAGTGAAACTCACAGTGTCTCTTTTGCTTCCTCTCTCATGTGGTGCATTAGTTTTAGGGGCGCCTGTTTTATTTTTGTTTTCTTGAATAAAGGTTGGCACCTCTCAAGTAATCAGAATATATAATTTCTTGCCTTCCATATTGCATATAAGAAAGGCAAAAATAAATAGAGAAATGTTCATTTCTTTAAATAAGTATTCATAAACGTGGAAACAGAGTTGGCTCTAAAACTAGGTTTTCTGGCTCCTGGCCAAGCATGTTCCACATTGCATAATAATTACTCATTGTTATTTATCTTCAGCTTCTAGCAAAGGACATGGGAATTAATCATTCTCTGAAAGTGTTTTTGAAGGAAGATAATGGTTGAGTGGATGGATAGACAGGTGACCTATTAATAAAAATACAAAAAAATAGAGACCCGGTTTGAATCACATCTAAGGAAAATTGATGATGGTTTTCAGACATATAATCATATTTCCTCAACCTCATTCTCCTCTCTCCAACATTCCACTTCCATTTCCACTACCAGAAAACATCCTTCCTGTTCAGCTCAGAGAAGCAACTTTCAGGTGATGGATCTAAGTTTTAAGAAAGGGGTTTCGAATGACCAATTATCACAAGAACATGATGCTGCATTTCACGACTTCCTGTACTCCAATCCCTGAATCTTTCTGAAATTCTCCCAACTTCACGTCCTCGCATCCACTTCTTTTCATAACACAAAGGTTAACTGCAAAAGGAAGACAACAACTCCAAAACATAAACAATGGGAGTTTTAGCTCTAATATTTAGCAGTTTTATAACGTTAGTGAAGTCAATGAGAGTACTATTCATCATGCCAGTCATGACACACCTTCCACATTACCCAAACCAGAACACCTCCCTCTTGCTCTCATTACCTAGACCCTAATCCGTTATGCAGTTTCATTTAACAAAATATATAAATCCCCAAAATTCCACATCTCTCCACATCTATGTCCTCTGTTGTAAACTAAGCTTTCATCATTCTTACCAAAATAACCTTCTGACCCAGTCTCATGGCAGATCTTCAGCAATATGGTCTTCTCAATACCTCCAAAAATCTTTGTACAATGCACTGTGATATAATAACATCATTTCCCTCTCTCCTTACAATTCTTCAATGGTTTTCTTTTGCTTTTTGGACAAAATACCAACATTTTCAACATTTAGAATCCCCTGACATTAGTTGCCCTCACCTACTCCCTGCTCTTTCTCCTGGAGGTACTATCTTACCTCCAGTACCTGGGCTTTTCCCTGGGCCCTTCAGACCCTCCCCTCATTTATCGTTCTCAATTCTCAGCTCAAAAGACACTCCTCTTGGAAAGTTTCCAGACTCTTATTTCATATACAGCCAAATTCTTTTCTTTACACTAGTGATTTTATTTTATTTGTCCACTAATTAGTAAATTATCTTATGTAGGTCTGTCTGCTTGATCAGTATGACATGGAGCTGGGAGAATTTCAGAAAGATCCAGGGATTGGAGTACAGGAAGTCATGAAATGCAGCATCATGTTCTTGTGATAATTGGTCATTTGAAAGCCCTTTCTTAAAACTTACAAGATCCATCACCTGAAAGTTGCTTCTCTGAGCTGAACAGGAAGGATGTTTTCTGATAGTGGAAATGGAGGTGGAATGTTGGAGAGAGGAGAATGAGGTTGAGGAAATATGATTATATGTCTGAAAACCATCAATTTTCCTTAGAAAGCTCTGAAAGAGGTAAATGATCTGTTTCACCTTCAACCCTTCTGTACTTACCCTCAATCCATAGAACACCAGGAATAGAAGGGAAGTCAGATGAAGTCAGGATTATTGGCTCTAACAACAAGAGAGACAACCACCATGGGAAACTGAGAAGCATCCCAGCAGAGGTCATTAAGGAAAACTTGTTATAAGATTTGGGTTTCTGTTCGATGGTTTTGCACAAGATTCAGAGAAATGAGATTTTGCTCTGAATTAATCAGTATATATTTAATTTTTCCATTCGGTGCTAAAAAGCAGGGTTAAGTCTAACTGAGTGTCTCTTAAGAAGGTATGAAGGATGATACCAGGATAAAGCTGTCATTGATAAAAGGTTAGGCCTGGTGGCTTATCCCTGTCATCCTATCACTCTGGAAGGCTGAGGCAGGTAGATTGCTTGAGCCTCAGAGGTTCAAGACAAGCCTGAGATCCTGTCTCTACTAAATTAAAAAAAAAAAAAAATTAGAAAACGATAGCTGCTGGGTGTTGTGATGCATACTTGTAGTCTCAGCTACTCAGGAAGCTAAGGTAAGCATCACTGAAGCCCAAAAGTGTGAGGTCACTGTGAGCTGTGATGCCACAGCACTCTACCCAAGGTGACAGAGACTCTGTCACAAAAAAAAAAAAAAAGCTGTCATTAGTATAGAAGTTGAAGTCACTCATGTTAGCTGAGAATGAGGCAAGCTTGGTCATTTGTATGGCTTGGGCTGTACTCTCGTTCTGTCTGTGATCAGACAAGATCATAGAATGGTTTTGTTTGTATCTCAGTTCATCAAGATCATATGGTGGGCTTGTACAATGGGGGAAATTCTGTGAAACTGCCTACATTTGATGGACAAACACTGTGAGTCAGCTGTTAGAGCCAGGCCAGCTCATCTGACAACAGTCAAAGGCTACTTCTTTTGTTTTTAATTCTCACTAATCATGTGTCTTATGACTTCAGTGTTAAAGTCACTTAACAAATAATTGATGAACAAGGGAATGAAAGTTTTGTCTCTCTAAAGCTTCAGCTGCCACATTTCTGGGGATTAATATCTTACCTGCCTCCAAATAGACTAGAGGATTACTTTAGACCCCTGCTACTTCAAAAACATATAATTCTAAAATGTTTAAATATATTTTCCTAAGCATATAACATCACATATAATCAGAATTATAAAAGGAAAGCTAAATTATAGAACTTTGCAACTTGATAAAGACATTATTTATTGTCTCCAACCACGCTGGCCATTACATCCCTAAACATATAATTTCATTCTTTATCATTTTACTGTCATTCCACCCAGAAATAAACAATATATTGGAACCTGAAATCTTAGAAAGCTAAGAACAGATTTACAATATTTGCCTGACAACTAGTGAAAAAGTAATATAATTTAATGGGTAACTAAAAGAACATAAATAAATATTATTACTTCACTGATATAAGAGGGAAAGTATTACTGTGAGAATTCATACTTACCCCGGAACTGTGGGCTGAGGAAGCAGAAGTGTACACACAGACTTTGAAAGATCCACATGTGGTCATGGTTCCATTTCTCTATAGGTCTGTGCAGAACCATCGAATAGTATATTTATAATGAGTGAATTTCATGGTATGTAAATTATGCCTCAGGAAAGCCATTAAAGACAAAAGTTGGTAGAACTATATCTAAATTTGTGGCTTTCATAACTGCAAACCAAGATTTTTTTTATCCTATATCTTGCAGTCTATTTACTTATTTATTTACTTATTTATTTATTTATTTTGAGACACAGTTTCACTTTGTCACCCTCAGTAAAGTGCTATGAAGTCACAGCTCACAGCAACATCAAACTCTCAGGCTCAAGCAATTCTCTTGCCTCAGTCTCCCAAATAGCTGGGACTACATGTCCCCCCCCCCACAATGCCCAACTTTTTTTTTTTAGAGACAGGGTCTCATTCTTGCTTAGGCTGGTCTCAAACAATTTACCCGCCTTAGCCTCCTAGAGTGCTGGGATTATAGGAATGAGCCACCACACCCGGCCTCAGTCTCACTCTTTGAAAAGCCCTTATCAGCCACCATGATGTTTCCTTCGGCTCTATGGAGGACTTTTCAATGTATTTTCTCTCCCGATGATTTGCTTAATAACATTTCCTTTTCTCTAGCTTACCTACTATAGGAATACAGTATATAATACATAAAACACATGAAATAATGGACTCTTTATGTTATCAGTAAGGCAGCTGGTCAAAAGTAAGTTATTAGTTACATTTTTGGAAAGTCAAAGTTATATGCAATTTTCAGTTGCACTGGTGGCTGGCACCCCTATCCCCTATGCTATTCAGGGATAAACTATGATGTATGAGATGAATGATTAGGCTTAACAGACCTGTGAGGTCTGTTTTAATGAAATCATTGAACTTTTGGAATTCCCTGTAAATTCTATTCTCTTTCATGAACATAATTCCATTAGCTTCAAATCTGTAATTTGTGGGAGGGTTCCCTGGGCTAATCTGCCCTTGATGCAGGAAGAAGAAAGGATCTCAATGAGCACAGCTAAAGGTCTCCAGGACAGAGATGCTCTGTGTAGAAACACCCTGAGATGGACAATTCCTGACACACCAAAGCATTCACAGCTCAAAGATGTCAAGAAATCTATGTTTTCTCAATGGATTAGTAATGTCCAGGCCAAATTGCTTTGGATTTGAAAGCATGTTTTGATGCTTAATTTTAGTGTCAACTTGAGGGGTCAGTGGTATGCTCAGACAACTGGTCAAACACTATTTCTGCGTATGTCTCTGAGGGTGTCTCCGGACGACATGAGCACTTAAATCAGTACACCGAGTAAAGAAGATCTACCCTCACAACAAGAAGGCAGAGGAAGGGTACAGGTACTCTCCTTCTTCAGCTGGGATATCTGTCTTCCCAGCCCTGGGACATCAGAGTTCCTAGTTCTTGAGCCTTCAGCTTCTGGAACTTACACCAGAGTTCCCCCTTAATCACCTTGGGTTTTAGGCATTTGGACTCTGACTGAATTACAACACCAGCTTTCAGGCAGATCGTGAGATTCTCAGCCTTCATAACTGCCCCTAGGCTAATTCTAATAATAAGTGAATATACATATGTACCTAAAGTATGCAATATTGGTTGTGTTTCTTTGGAGAACCCTTACACACCTGGGTTTCCTAACACATGCCTAGGCAGTTATCTGGTATATCCAGAAACTTACTGCTTTTCTGAATATTCTTGATGGGTGTATAGTGTGTACAGATTAGTTATTTAAACTAGAAGAAATTTCATTCCTCTTTAGTTGTTTGACCTCACATAGGAATTATGCACACAGTGAATCCTCTAAAGATGTGCACCTTCAGTCATGAGTTTATTTAATCTGCAGAGCAGATTAAAGCCTAGCTTTAATTTAATCTGCAGAGCAGATTAAAGCCTAACTTTCGTTAGGCTTTTAGGATTCAGAAGAGAATTAATGAGACCCAGGAGATAACTGTTTAGAGCTGACAACTCAGAAAGGAGTGAGATATTAATCAAATTCTCATGGCTAGGACTTATGTCTTTTTTTTTTTTTTTATTGCTTGGGATTCACTGAAGGTACAAAGAATTAGGTTACACTGATTGTTTTTGTTAGCTCAAGTCCCTTTTGTAATTGTGTCCTGTCCCCAAGAGATGTGCCATATACTGTGACATCCATCTCCCTTCTTCCCTGCTTTTCCTGATCCCTCATTCCCCTGCCCCCACCTTGTATTAGCTCATCTATTGCCTTCATAATAGAATTGAGTACCTTCAATTCTTGCTTCTCCATTCTTGTGCTGCTTTACTAAGTAGAATGTGTTCTACCTTAATATAGGCAAGATCAGTTACAAGGCAGCAACATTTTACAATGGGATGGTCTCAAGCCCACACTCAGACAACTCATTGGGAAGGTCCAGGAGTAGAGTGCCCAGTGGACAGAAAGAAGTACTCTGAAGGCTGACCACGAGGGGCCCAGCACCAACGGAGATGGATGAGATTGTTAGGAACAGAGGGCAAAGACAAAAGAAGAAAACAAAACCCATTCATACAACAAACATGTCTATGGATGGAATCTCATGTCACCCCATAAAGTACATTTAATAAAACACAGACTCCTCAGTTTTATAAATCAAAGAATAACTATATAGAAAGGTTAAATAGCACAAAATCACAAAGCCAGTCAGTTCCACAGCAGAGATTACAAAGTAAGCAGTGTGATCTCCGCTCTAAATCTTTATCAACTCCTTTCCAGACTTTTGCATGTTCTTTTTGCCAAAACTTTACACAAATAAAAATTTTCGCTAGTACTGACAGATTTTTATTATTCTTTTTTTAAATTAAATAATAGCTGTGTACATTAATGCAATGATGGGGTAGAATGTGTTGGTTTTATATACAGTTTGAAATATTTTCATCAAACTGATTAACATAGCCTTCATGGCATTTTCTTAGTTACTGTGTTAAGATATTTATATTCTACAGTTAGTAAGTTTCACTAGAATGTTTATTGCAGCCCAATTCATAATTGCTAAGTCATGGAAGAAGCCCAAGTGCCCATCGACCCACGAATGGATTAATAAATTGTGGTATATGTACACCATGGAATATTATTCAGCCTTAAAGAAAGATGGAGACTTTACCTCTTTCATGTTTTCATGGATGGAGATAGAACATATTCTTCTTAGCAAAGTATCTCAAGAATGGAAGAAAAAGTATCCAATGTACTCAGCCCTACTATGAAACTAATAATCTATAGCTTTCATACGAAGGCTGGGGTTAGATATACCCAATTATAGCACAAGAATATGGGGAAAGGGGCACGGGAGGGGAGGGGTAGAGGGAAGGATGGATGGAGGGAGGGTAATTGGTGAGATCACACCTACGGGGCATCTTAGAAGGGTACAGGTGAAACTTACTAAATGCAGAATATAAATGTCTTAACAATATAACTAAGAAAATGCCATGAAGGCTATGTTTACCAGTTTGATGAAAATATTTCAGATTATATATGAAACCAGCACATTGTACCCCATGATTGCACTAATGTACACAGATATGATTTAATAAAAAATAAAAAAAATTTAAAAAAATGAATATACATTCTTCTCATCAGTCCATGGAACATTCTCCAAAATTGATCATATCCTAGGACACAAAATAAACTTTAACAGAATCAAAAGAATTGAAATTTTACCTTGTATTTTCTCAGACCACAAGGCACTAATGGTGGAACTCAACTCCAACAAAAACGTTCAACCCCGCACAGAGGCATGGCAATTAAACAACCTTCTGTTGAATGACAGTTGGGTGCAGGAAGAAATAAAATGGGAAATCATTAACTTTCTTGAGCATAACAACAATGAAGACACAAGCTACCAAAACCTGTGGGATATTGCAAAAGCAGTTCTGAGAGGAAAATTTATTGCTTTAGATGCCTACATTCGAAAAACAGAAAGAGAGCACATCAACAAACTCCCAAGCCATCTTATGGAATTGGAAAAAGAAGAACAACCTAAGCCTAAACCCAGCAGAAGAAAAGAAATATCCAAAATTAAATCAGAGATCAATGAAATTAAAAACATAAGAATCATTCAAAAAATTAATGAAACAAGGAGTTAGTTTGTTTCAAAAAATAAGTAAAATAGATAAACCTTTGGCCAGACTAACTAGAAGTAGAAAAGTAAAATCTCTAGTAACCTCAATCAGATATGGTAAAGAGGAAATTACAACTGATGCCACAGAGATACAAGAGATTATCTCTGAATACTACCAGAAACTCTACACCTAGAAATTTGACACTGTGCAGGAAATGGGTCAATATTTGGAATCACACCCTCTCCCTAGACTTAGCCAGGAAGAAATAGAGCTCCTGAACAGACCAATTTCAAGCACTGAGATCAAAGAAACAATAAAAAAATCTTCCAAGAAAAAAATGTCCTGGTCTGGATGGCTTCACATCAGAATTCTATCAAACCTTCAAGAAAGAGCTTATTCCTGTACTGCAGAAATTATTCCAAAAAATTGAGGAGGAAGTAATCTTCCCCAACACGTTCTATGAAGCAAATATCACCCTGATACCAAAACCAGGAAAAGACCCAACTAAAAATAGATTACAGCTTATCATTAAAAAAGTCATACATCATGATCAAGTAGGTTTCATCCCAGGGATGCAAGGCTGGCTTAACATATGCAAGTCCATAAACGTTATCCACCATATTAATAGAAGCAAAAACAAAGATCATATGATCCTCTCAATAGATGCAGAAAAAGCATTGGATAAAATCCAGCATCTTTTCCTAATTAGAACACTGAAGAGTACAGGCATACATGGCACATTTCTGAAACTGATCAAAGCTATCTATGACAAACCCACAGTTAATATTTTACTGAATGGAGTAAAACTGAAAACTTTTCCTCTTAGAACTGGAACCAGACAAGGTTGTCCTCTGTCACCATTACTACTCATCATAGTGCTAGAAGTGCTAGCCAATACAATTAGGCAAGACAAGGAAATAAAGGGCATCCAAATGGGAGCAGAGGAGGCCAAACTCTCCTTTGCTGACGATACGGTCTTATACTTAGAGAATCCCAAAGATTCAACCGCAAGACTCTTGGAAGTCGTCAAAAAATACAATAACGTCTCAGGATATAAAATCAATGTCCACAGGTCAGTAGCCTTTGTATACGCCAATAACAGTCAAGATGAGAGGCTAATTAAGGACACAACACCCTTCACCATAACTTCAAAGAAAATGAAATACCTAGGAATATACCTGACAAAGGAGGTGAAGGACCTCTATAAAGAAAATTATGAAATTCTATGAAAGGAAATAGCAGAGGATATTAACAAATGGAAGAACATATCATGCACGTAGCTGGGAAGAATCAACATTGTTTAATGTCTATACTTCCCAAAGCAATCTACCTATTTAATGCCATCCCTATTAAGATACCAACATCGTACTTTCAAGATTTGGAAAAAATGATTCTGCGTTTTAAATGGAACCAGAAAAAACCCTGTATAGCTAAGGCAGTTCTTAGTAATAAAAACAAAGCTGGGGCCACCAGCACACCAGATTTTAGGCTGTACTACAAAGCAATAGTGGTCAAGACGGCATGGTACTGGCACAAAAATAGAGACGTAGACATTTGGAATTGAATAGAAAACCAGGAAATGAAACTAACATCTTACAACCACCTAATCTTCAATAAACCAATCAAGAATATACCTTGGGGGAAAACTCCCCATTCAATAAATGGTACTGGGAGAACTGGATGTCCACATGTAAAAGACTGAAACTGGACCCTCACCTTTCTCCACTCACAGAAATTGATTCAAGATGGATAAAGGACTTAAATTTAAGGCATGACACAATAAAAATCCTGAAAGAAAGCATGGGAAAAACACTGGAAGATATCGGCCTGGGGAAAGACTTCATGAAGAAGACTGCCATGGCAATTGCAACAACAACAAAAATAAACAAATGGGACTTAATTAAACTCAAAAGCTTCTGTGCAGCTAAGGAGACAACATCCAAAGCAAATAGACAACCTACCCAATGGGAAAGGATATTTGCATATTTTGAATCAGACAAAAGCTTGATAACTAGGATCTCTGGAGAACTCAAATTAATCCACGTTAAAAAAGCCAACAATCCCATGTATCAATGGGCAAGAGACTTGAATAGAACCTTCTCTAAAGAAGACAGATGAATGGCTAACAAACATATGAAAAAATGCTCATCATCCCTAATTATTAGAGAAATGCAAATCAAAACCACCCTGAGATACCATCTAACTCCAGTGAG
>CAUYRH010008673.1:0-68987 GCA_963574655.1 Perodicticus potto
TAGGCTGAGACGGCCACTGGGGGATGGAATAGGGGTGAGACCATGAGACCTGACTTTAGAATCCATGCTTCCAAGCACCCTATGCCTGCTCAGCTTTATACTCTGAGAACCACTACACAAACTAATTAACTTCTCTCAGTGTCAGTTTGCTCGTCTATAAAATGGGTGTGAGCATAAAGTGGTGAAGTGGGAAATCTATAATCGGTCATATCATGACAGCAGAGGGAAGTCCAGCAGCCCTACCTTATCAGGCTATGAAGAAATCTGTGTTGATGCAATATTCTATATTTGTTGTTTGCATTTACAGATGAATTTCAGATATAGGAACGACAGTGAGAATGAAAAGATTTCTTTTGTGTTTTTTTGTAGCATGCTTTCTGAGATGTATCCTGTGCTGAGCAATCTCACTGTGGCTGAAAGATCTGGATGCCTTCCAACCTTTATGAATTTGTTTTCTTTCCTTTTTAAAAAAATTTTTCTGCTTCTTAAAAATTTTAGCTTGATAAAGAAAAAATTTGTTCTTCCTGGGACCAGATAATCAAAGGTCATCTAGTTTAAACACAAGTGTCCATATAACCAATAATAGCCACATCATCCTTTTGTCTAGTGTAGAGTGAGGAACTTCTGACTAGTCACCTACACCCCTCTGGAAAATTCATGAATGCCTCCAGGCCTCCATTTGTTTCCTTGGTGAAGATAATTTGCCAGAAATCTAGTGTCTTGACTTTCTGCTCTTTTTAGAGGATAAAGAGAATTACTTGTTTTTTCAATTAAAATATTTTTTAAGGTGACTAATCTGTCCTTTTAAATTAAAGAGCAGGAACTTGATTCAGCAACATGCTTACAAATTTATTACCTGTTGCTAAGGCTAAGTATGCAGTGTGACCTTTTGTTAGTCATTTGGCAAAAAAAAAATTGAATCTCTGTCAAGACTGTGCTTTTTCCAGCACCACAAGGTGACTCATGTGAGGTTGAAAGCAAGTAGCATTGGGTAGGACTGCCCTGGGGCACAGCTGTGACCTATATTTTTGGTTAGTTGGCTTTGTAGCTTGTTTTTACTAATACATTCTCATGAGGTCTTAGAATGATGTGAATTGATTAAATCCACAAACTTTTTTGTTAGAGGTTTTGCTGCCTTCCCTAGAAAAAACATTTCTAGCATGACTGGTAAGTAGGCAGAGAGGCTGCCCTTCTTTTCTGTCTCTAGAAGATGAAGTAATTAGTGAAGTCAGGCAGGTTGAAGGAGAAGGGGGCAGGGAGAGAATCTAGTAGACTGATAAGTTGAGAACACACTATCTACTCCTAAAGAATACAATCTGTTGTGGAAGTTTGCATAAAAAGGGAGAAAATCTAGGTATTTACTAGATACTTGTCAAGTGTCTGCTGTGTGCCGGGGCCTGTGCTACATGCTGTGGGTTCCCTGCAGAACACAGTAAACCCTGCAGGAGTGTGGAGTGTAGGGACACACAACCAAGTCATCACAGAAGCGAATGCAGAAGTCCAGCTGAGGCCAGTGCTGCAAAGGAAAGGTAGAGGAGCAGGACAGCACAGGGAGTAGCTAGTGCCTGGACATCTTTGCAGGTGTGGTGCCGATGAAGCTTCTGCCTCGGTAGGCACAGTCTGTGAAGGGCCTTGTGGGCTTTGTACAGAGAGCTGAGGGAACGCACTTGTAGGCAGAGAGTGACATGATCAGATTGGTATTCTGCAAAGACCCCTACAGCACGTGGAGAACAAAGGTAGAGGGATAACACAGGTGTGTGGAGATAGCTTGAGGATGGTCCTGAGAATAGTGACTGAGAACTGCCCAGGAACAAAAATCCATGTACAGGCAATGAGGGAAAGAGGAAGGTTACAGATGAACTACCAGGTTTTGAGCTTCTCCAAATGGCTGGATGGTGGTTTTACTCACTCAGAGAGAGACTGCTGGAAGGAGACTCTGGAAATGTTATGTGCATGATGTTGAAATACTTTCTGATGTTCTAATGGAGACAGCTGGAAGGATATCGATCTAGCTATATAGATACAGATCTCAGAAGAGCAGTTAAGATTGGATTTAGGAATTTGGGATGGATTGTATGGCTGTGGGTATTGATAGAGTGTAAAAGGAGTGAACTATAAATGAATTTTGAGAAATTGCAACATTTAATGACTGGTTAAAGGAGGATGAGGCAGCAAAGAAGACTGAGAGAGAAATGTAGAGAATATAGTTTCCTGGAAGCCAAAAGAAGATGGTATTTCAAGGGTTGAGTAATAGCCAGTGGTGCAAACACAGCAGATGTCAGTGAGGTGAGGATGATCACATTCCATAGGATTCAGCAACATGGAGATTCTAGGTGACCTCAGGAAGATTAACTTTAGAAATTAAAGTGAAATCCAAGGGTAGAGACACTTTTTACTCAATGTGAGATATGACAATATTTTTGGAGCACTAACTGTAAGTTGAATACACAGATAAATACTGATTTCTGGCCTGGCTGACATATCCCTGACAAAGGGATATGTCATATGGATATTTCTGGAAAGGTTTGTTGCTTTCTGGACAAATAGTGGGGCAGGGGAGAAAGTTAGAAGTTTAAGTGTGGAAGAAAAAAACCAATCCGAAGACTTGAATGCTAATCTTTGTGTCTCCTTTAGCTAACTGAAACTAACAAACCCTTGGCAGGGCCATGTATCTGTCTCAGATGCTCTTGCATCTCTAAAGCTGCAGGTTGGGGGTTGATTTTTAGAGTCCCTTAAAGTACCAATGCTGTGGATTCTGTTCCCTGGATGCAGAAGACCTTGGGCAAGAGTCCCACCCATTATGTTGCTAACTCTAAGTTACATTGGGGGAAACTCAATAGACTCAACAGTGATTTTTTTCACTTGAAAATGAGCCCATTTTAGGTCCCCCCTCAGACATACACAAGGCCATTTGCAGTTTTGAAATTTCAATAATTATGTTTATTAAGGTGAATGTCTAGTTTTGTCTGCTTAATTAAGCTAATTAGGCATTTGATATATCTTCATCATTGGATGAACTTTTTTTTATATATTTTTCTGAGATCATAAATAGAATTTTGTCTTTCCACTTAACCTTTTAATCTCTGTGCCATGTGACAGTGAGCTCTGGCCATCCCCTGTTCTAGTGAGCTCACACTTCTTCCTTGAGACCACTGTGTAGTCATGGTCTCTAATATCACCAAGGCCAGCATTTTCAGAAACAGACGCAGATGAGAATGGATGAGTCCCTGGTTTCATAAAATCTCTAAGGACATTGGATAAATAAGAAGAAATATAAATAAAAAATATAAAATATAAATAAGAATAAAAAATAAGAAATAAAACTCAATTTTCTTATGTGTCATAAGTTTTTATGCCTCATAGGAGATTCTATTGGCGGGATCTCTGAGTATGTCACAGATGTTTGGAATCACTGAGTGATGGTATTGTCATGAGTGGAAAGTCATTAATTGTTTGCTCATGTGTTTTGGTGAGTATATCAAAAGCACATAACCCTATCCTTTTTGCATTTTATACTGCATTAAAAATATATTGGAGTGTGTAATTTTGCAGCAAAGGGGCAGATATTCCTGAGTTCTAACAATTCACTGAATTCTGGAAGAGTAAAAACTTTGAAAAGTATGTCCCAATGGAAGAAATACTCAGGTGATTTTAGACATTTTGCCTTCTACAATGCCAGTGGAATATATCAATACATAGTGATTTAAGCTGACTGTGAATATGATGAAAGAATCATTAAATTTAGTTTGGATGGGGTATTTAATATAAACACTCAAATTGAAATCTTAGAATACTATGGGAACTGTTAAAAGTTGATCGTTAGAATATGTATAACATATATGAGGTTAGACAATTAAGTTCCTGTACTTGTCTTAGAAAAAGTGCTACATACCTCATTGCTGAATATCACTATGGTCACCTTCGAAGTATTCCCCTTGTGAAGCTATTACCAACACCAGTGCCTCGTCCACCCTTCAAAGCAATTTTAACTCTTCATGGAATGGCCATCAGAGCTGTCGTTGTATGAGGTCTGACAATTAAGTTGACAAATTAATTAATTAGAAAAAGTGCTACAGACCTCATTGTTGGATATCATTATGGTCACCAGCTGACCCAGATGGTCCAGATGGTCAAGGGGATACTTCAAAGGTGACCATACTGATATTCAGGAACAAGGTATGCATTTGCTCTACATGTCATGGGTACTTTTGAGACTCTTATGCAAGCTGAATATCTTTTTTCAAGATGACAGTTAGATACATTGCCCCAGAATGATTGGAGCAGACTGCACATTAACCAACAACAGCCAAACATGAGATAGAGTTGTAGTTACAAGGTAGTTCATCCAGAGATGACTTAGGTATACTGGATGTGAAGGAGAGACAGACTAGTCAAAACAAAGGATAAATATCCAAAGAGGCAGAAGTTCAGGCCTTACATGAAGGAGAGGGCAGAGACAGAGAAGCCGTATCATGGGAATAATGGCATCAGTTGCAAAGAAGTCATGGCGTCTGCTTTCAAAGGGTGTACAAGGTGACCCTGTTGTGTTGGATTCAGACAATGAGGAGTATCTTTCACTTCTTCTCCAGGCCTGGCTGTGTAACTTTGGATCTGTCCTCTGAGTTACCTTCATCATTATCATAAACCTCCAACACCCAAAATTTCCAACCAAAGTTCCCAGTTGGATTGGAGATGGGGAACCTTGGATCTCTGGAGATAGATCTAGGCTAGAGCAAGTGTAAGATTCCCTTCAGTTTTTCCCATAAGCTCAAATATACACCTGATTTTCACATTTTAATATACACTATACCATATATTTATTTTAATGTAGGAAGACTATCATCCAGGCTACCATTCAGAACACTAACCCAATATGAAAATGTACTTGCCTTTGAACACCACATTTGAAAAATTGATTTACACAATCTGGCACATTTCTGTTTCTTACAAACTAAATGGCAAGAGAAGACAATGACCTCACTTTTTCTCAGAAAGTGGAGGTGGTCAGTTGAAGCCTCTTGCGAAGTTTGAAAGGGGTCATCTGCAAGCCACGCCACAGTCTTCCTGCTGCATGCAGCTGGTGCTGGGACCCAGTGAGCATCCATCACACACCCTGTTTACTACACATTCAAGATTCCTCACTATTAGCCAGCACTTCAGCTGGTCTAGGTAGTCTGCAGGGGCAACCCAGGCCTTTTGCCCTGATAAGTCTGAACTCTTAGTTGCCTCGCTGTTAGTGATGTGTGGTTGCAGATATTGCTACTTACAGCTGCCACAGAACAGGCAAGCTTTTGGAAGGGCCTGTTGGCAAATGTGCAGACGTGGAGAGATTATAAACTGAATTTGCCAGGACAGCCACTGTATGCAGTGGTTCATCCTCACTGATACTTTTCTTTTCTCAGTGATATTTCTTAGATGCATTTCTAAGTAGAATTCACATATCAGGCAGATCATTTCCAATTCCTGTGCAGTGTTTTAAGTATATTGATATGTCATAGTTTCTTTACTTAAGTGATGAGATACTCATTTCCAAAGTATTTTCTGGCTCACATCTTGGGGTATGCATCTTACTTGGGTCACACTTCTTCATGTTCTTTCTGGTTGGATATTTAAAAATAGAGAGAAAATAGTTACATTTTTAGACATAAAAATCTACTTGATATGTTATTGGCTTACAAAACAGAGAATATAGAACTATAACATTTCAAAGCCAGAGATCTTAATAATAATCTAAAACTGTTGCATATATTAAAAAGTAATTCCAAAGATCTAATGATGGGCTTATGATAGTCATAATAAGATGCACTAAAGCATGCATCTAAGTGCTTAATATATGTTAAGTACTATGCTGAGCATTTTGTTGACCTTACATGATATTCATCAGTAGTTATCTACAATTTATAGATGATAAAACATATCTA
This sequence comes from Perodicticus potto, assembly GCA_963574655.1. Taxonomy (NCBI): domain Eukaryota; kingdom Metazoa; phylum Chordata; class Mammalia; order Primates; family Lorisidae; genus Perodicticus; species Perodicticus potto. The sequence continues at coordinate 5,922 of CAUYRH010008673.1, forward strand.
ACCAGTAGTGGAACTGGGACTCAAAGCTGAGTCTGTGAGATAGCAAACCCTATCTCATGAGGCCACACACGCTACCTTTCATGTACAGTGAGGGACCATGAGTTCAGCCTCAGTGTAAAGGGAAGAGGTGCAGGAACACGCTTCAGTGATAAGATGGAAGAGCTCTGTCTCTCTACTTATGCTGAAAACATCAAAAAGGCAAACTGTCCTGAGCCAAATCTAAGAACAAGAACTGAATTCAGCACACAGACCATATGGCTACAGCCTCCCAAGTCTCATGGAAGCATTTGAAAGCACTTTACCTCCAAAACAACTTAAAAAGACCACTCTAATCAGCAACTGAACAATGTAAACTATATGTTGGCTTAATTCAAATATTTATACTATAGTTGGATGTTGTTTCTGTCTTGAAATATTTTCCCCAAGGATATCATTATTTTTCCAGGTAGATTGATATATAGGCAGAGATGGAATATCTGACACATGGGTGTATTCATTGGGTAGAATGTATTGTATTTCCTTTGGAGATGTTGTGGAATAATGATTTAGGAATGAGAAAACGTCAAATCACATAACAATCATTGACTCCTTTATTAAAAATTTATTCAACTGTTAGGTGGCAGACATGCTGTTAGTGGCTATGGATATAGGTAGTGCAATGTACTATTTTCTTATGCTGTACATAGCGGATAGTTTTAAACATTTCTGGGGAGGCATTTCCACAGTGTCCCTACAGAAGTAGTGTTTTTACAAAGTGTTTTCCCATTCTGTGCTATTCTTTAATAGTACTAAGAGCCCGAAACAATTGCATCAAAGCACGAGATCTCATCTTACTATGATAGAGTCTTAGATTTGAAAGTACATCATAAACACCTTTTCCATTCTACACATAGATAGGGGAGTGAGGCCAAGAAGTGAAATGACCCAGGAGAGGGCACAGAACTATTTAGGGATGCAAGCATGAGTGAAACCAAGTCTCCTGATTTCTGCCTTCTCTTTATCTTGCTTGGAAAAGGCACATATGTTCATCTTCAAGGTTATAAATTTATTTTAATCCATTCCAGTATATAATAAGTTCTGACTATCTCCTATGAAGTTGTGGCCTTTCAAGTAATTTCAAAGGGTTAAACACGCATTGCCAAGAAATTCTTCATTATAAACTAAGTAGCTTATTGTTTTTCTTCTATGAAAAGGTAGAACAATTAATGATTGGTTTACTTTTGATAAATGTTCATGATGAACAATAAATTTCTGCAAATTTTATAAACTTTTGGGATATATTTTAAGACTGCTTAAAGCAACAAGAATTCAGTTTTAGATTATGTATATCACTATTAGGTAAGACATACGTATGTCAAATTATATATATATACATATATAATATATAGTTGGTCCTCAACAGCTGTGGCTTTTGCATCCACTGGTTCAATCAACCTCAGATCAAAAATATTTGATAAAAAGTATAGTTGTGTCTAAGCCAAATATGCACAGACTTCTTTCTTGTCATTATTCCCTGAGCAATGCAGAATAACAGCCATTTACATAGCATTTGCATTGTGTTAGGTGTTATAAGTAATTTAGAGATGAAGTATATGGGAAGATGTGCCCATGTTATGAGCAAATACTACATGAGGAGCTTAAGTGACCATGGATTTGGGATTCTGAGACTTGGGGGCCTGGAGCCAGTCCCTCATGGATACTGAGCAGTTACTGCATATGTCCCGTCTAGGCTGTCTTCAGCTTTAGCTGCCTTTCCTTCCTTGGTATATGTATATATGCACAAGTCTGATATTTCCATGTAGGCAGATGGTTTACCAGGAAGTCTCTTGGGGAACAACACCTGTCATGGGTGAGGAAAGCAGGATTGGATTGACCTGGGGATAATTTAAACCAGGCAGCCTCAGCCTATCTCCTGAGAAGCTCCAGGGCTAGCCTGGCTCTTTGGAGTCATCCAGCTTTGAGACAAGAGTCCAGGCCCCTACATGCCTAGGCTGTGGAAGGGGCTGCCACTGTGCAGGGAGCATGAGCTAGGAGCCACCAGTGAGGTGATCCAGCAGGTGAGAGCTGCAGCCCCAGAGGACCACCCTGGACAACCTCAAGAGGGGAGGGATTGGCCTGGGACCTATCTGCTGTTTCATAAAATAATCTTTGGAAGATGAGTGACTAAAATCACATTGAGAAAATGAGAGTTGGGCAGTTGGTGAATAGTTGTTATTATTATTCCATATAAAATAGTAAAATTATTCTATTTAAAACAGCAAGAGGTGACTTGTAATTTGAATATGCGTGCTACATTTGACAACAAGGCAATCCGGATTATTCTGCCACAAGAGAAATGTGTAAATGATAAGAACCAGCTGGTTTGATTGCCTGGGGCTATGGCTGAGAAACTAAATAGGCATTGCTTGCAGATCAGTTGCTGGACTGAAAGTTTTTTTTATTCAAGATTAACTTTTCAGGCAGGACTTTGGAACTTGGTCCATTTCTCTACTGACTTACCAATGCCTGGAAATAGAGACTAAGAAATAATAATGTAAATCAAAGGGCAAGATCAAGGAGATGGAATGTCTGAGGGGACCACCATGCTAAAAGATTAAGCATTTCCTATGCATGTTGGTCTCATAACCTGATGAGAAATGCTTTGGGGTGGCTGATCCTGCTTAAGTGAGGGGTGGAGAAATTAGGAAAGAAATTAGGAGTTTTAAAAGGAATCACTTTAGATTTGGGAAGGTGAATAATTTAAAATATCAATGTTGAAATTTAAAGAACTCAGATCTCTAATGTCCATTTTATGGACATAGTGATTATTTTCTATCCAAATTGTAATAGTAATTATTTGTGACATATTTGAATTATCTTATTTGGCCCCTAGGATGTTGAAAATCAGAAAATATATCATACACAGAATTATTGAAGGTGTTTTGTCTGGATCCTTCCTAAGAAAATAGCTGGTGATGGCCTCAAACATGAAATTCTGACTTGTACAGAAGGAAATAAGGTGGTTAATATTATCTTGCCCCAGCGAAAAGAACAGGAAGCAATGAACAGATGCAGGGAAACAGATTTTGGTTCAACCTAAGAAGGGACCTTATGACGTTAGGGTTGGGGGAATCTTGGGGGAAGCTCTCCTCCCTCGGGCTCCCTCTCGCAGAGGCTGGGGGACATCTACAGGGACTCTGAGAAGGCATCTTCTTGACTGAATGGGACAGCAGGCCACATCTCTGCTAATTGTGTTCCTTACCCCAGGAATTTATTACTTTGGGTCCTCAGAGATGAATTTTTCATCTGGGAACTTGGCTTCATTTTTCTTTTTAGTTACCACCATCGTGACTATGATGAGTTTGGAATGTAAAGTGGTGTTCATTGGACTGAGCCTCCTCTCCTGTGGCTCTGAGGTCAGTGCAGCTTGGGGAATGGGACAGGGCCTGGTGGTAGAAAGATGCGGATTTGGAATCAGGTAGTCTAATATTTGAATTCTAGCGGTTATGCTTTCTTGGATAAGTTACCTCACTGTCCTAACCAGTAGATGTCTTTGCATAATACTTAACTAAAATAATACTTAAATAGCAACACTTCGTTAGGTGTTAGGAATTATTTAAAAGAACCTGCATTTTAATCTAGCCCAAAGTAGTGATCCAGAAATGTTAATTTTTCTCCCTCCAGCACTCCTCTTATTTCCTTTCTCATTACAGTCCCTGTGTGATCACACCTAATGATCAATATTCAGCTCCACTATGGTACTTCCTTTTGCCCAAATCAGGTATCAGAGATTCACTGTAGTTGAAAAATAATGGAGTCCAAGAGGTAAAGTGCTGCCTGGCCTGATAGTTCTCACCTTCAAACCCAGTGCATCACCTTTTCACTGAGTTGCCACCTTTGCTTCTTACTTCTCTTCATGATACCATCATTGTCCCATTCTCTGTCTCGGTCCTATCCCTGGGCCCACAAACAATGTAACCTAATCATTTGTAACCTTATATTAATCTGAAATAAAAAAAAATAATCACTAGGCATGGCAGCAATGCCTGTAGTCCCAGCTACTCAGGAAGCTGAAGCAAGAGGAACACTTGAACCCAGGAGTTTGAGGTTGCTGTGAGCAATGATGGCACCCTGGCAGTCTACCCAGGGTGATAGAGTGAGACTCTGTCTCTAAAAAACAAAAAGAAATAAAGTCACATAGTATTAATTTTGCTGAATTCTGTAGGTTACAAGTGAGTCATAAGCCCACCCAGATTCAACAGAAGGTGAATTGGACTCCACCTCTTTTTTTTTTTTTTTTTGAGTCAAAGTCTCAAGCTGTCACCCTGGGTAAAGTGCCATGGTGTCATAGCTCATAGCCACCTCCAACTCTTGGGCTGAAGCAATCCTCTTGCCTTAGTTTTCCTATTTTTAGTAGAGACAGGCATCTCGCTTTTTGCTCAGGCTGGTCTCAAACTTGTGAGCTCAAGCTATCCACCCACCTCGGCCTCCCAGAATGTTAGGATTACAGGCGTGAGCTACCACACCCAACTTGAACTCCACCTCTTGATGGGAAAGTTAATGGCTAGGTCTCAAATGAGCACTTGGAATGGGAGCTACTGTTTGGGTCATATTTGTAAAACACAATCTATGGCCTCAATGATACTAAAATCAGGAATTATAAGCTCATCGGGTACTCAAATAGTTTCTTTACATCTATTTCATTCTTTTTCCATTCTGACTTGGTTTTCAGTCTCCTATTGGGACAAGGGAGAAGAATATGTTATTTCATGATCTTCAATAGTATGTCTTCAAAATGAGGATAGCAATTCCTCATAATTTTTTGAGAATTAATGAGATACTCTAGATAAAAGACACTAGCATGCACTAAATTAGAGTTGTATAACTTCAGTTCTGAGCTTCAACAAGAATAATAATCTAATTTTCCCAACTTGGATCTGGTGCTCTTACTGGTTGAGTCTGTTCTGCTGCGACCAGGATCCTGGGCCCAAGCACACACTTTGGGGTTCTCTTTAAACCAAGAAGACACTCAAGAAGGGCCTACCACGTTTCTTTTACAAGATTTTGCTTCCCCTAACTTTTACTGTGTTGTTAGACTTAGAATTTCTATTCACCCATTAAAAGTGTGCACCCTTTTAGAATTCCCCAGGTATCTTTTGCAATTAGCAAAGCCTATGTAAATAGTTAATGAAACTCATTAGACTTACAATAGAGATGGCAAATGTTACTTTAGCAAAGTAGTTTGGGAGTATCAATTTGTTTTTATTTCTTAAGTGACTTTTATTTGAGGCAGGCCTAGGACTTGGCAAATTTGTCTCAATTTTCTTTGCAATGTTCATCATCTTCTGGACTCACTGAAACAGGTTCTTATTCTGACCCACTTCTATATAGGCTATATCATCAAAACTAACATTAGAAACTTCTCATTGATGATAGTCAAGATATGCACATAGAATGCAAACTTTATGGGGGCAGAAACTTATGTTCCTTTTATTTATTGCTGTATCATCAGCATCTGGTACAGTCCCAGAGCATAGTGGATGCTCAACAAGTATTTGCTCCATGTGAGACATGAAGTTTCATGTACTAGACCTCCAAGGAACATTTACATTTTTGTGCCCATTTTTGTGGTTGCTTAGAAACTTAAGAGAATGATAGAATAGACTGCTAACCATAAACTTAACAGTGAGTGATATCTGTAAGTAGATGTCAACCTCAGTATCTCTTAAAAACACTTAGGGAGCTACTCTGACTCCTTGATTTGTGCATTTGCACAACCCACTTTCTCCATTCATTCTTGGTTATTATCAATTGATATTTAGAAAGAAGTGGTGAGATCCAGAATTTGGTGGTTGTGTGGTGTGGACCAGTGACCTACAGTAGTACTTATTGCATGATTTGATAGTCTCGATTTTGCCTCACCTGTGATGTCCAACAGTCTGCATGACTGAGTATGGCCTAGTATTCATCTTCCATTTGGTCCCTTCGGCTTTCTTTTTCTTCATTGAAGAGAGGGTTTAGAAACAAAAGCTAAAGGATATGTTTTCATATGATTTTGTAAGACTTTGGATGTGCAAAATGTTATTTTGTGGCTTAGGTAACAAAATTCTGTACAAAAATGGGCAGAAGGAAATTCTGTTCATCTCCACCAAGACCCAATGCTGCTCTGGCCCACCCAAGTGGCCTCTTTGGGAGGTCATATTTCTGCTTTTATGGCTGAGTTCCAACCTGATGGTTATCACTATGCTCAGTCCTTTCTGAGAAAAGGGCTGGCACAGTTCATGGCTCTTCCAGGACAATGGATGTTTGAGGTTTTAGGTACAGACTTACATTATACAAATAAAAATTCAGAAAGAGAATTGCAGAATTGCTGATGTTATGAATAAAATTATGAAGGAAGAATTCTATTGAGTTTTATGCTAACATTTGTTATATTATTCCCATCTTTACAATAGCAACTTCCAATTTTTCCCATAAATAACTAGTCTTATATGATTTTCTTTAAAAATGATTCTGTTATTGAATAAGTTTTGGGGGTGTACATCATACTATTTTATTTTCTTGGAGATTTTCAATGTTTATTATCATATTAAATCCTAAAGAAATATTTAGTAAGGAAATAATGCATACCTACAGTAGTCAAGACTTACATGACCAGAGGAGCTCTCAACCACATTTCCCCCTGCAAGAAATCGTTCATGTCTCTGGATAATAGGCTCAGATCACTCTTGGGAAACTCTGTCTTGGCGAAGCCAGAAGTTTGTCTACTTTAAAAGCAAGTCTTTTTTGTTGTTGTTTTCTTTTAAAGTAAGGACCTCTTTTTTTGTCCTTAGAAGAATTTCTAAGGGGATGTTCCTCTTCCATATTGCTGTTGCTGTCACCATTTGTTGAGTGCCTACCGTGGACAGATTAGTCAGGGGGCCAGGTTTTTACATATGTCTTCTTAAATCATCACCATATCCGAACCAGGAGATTATGAAAACAACTATTCCAAAATGAGCAAATTTAGGTTCATGGAGAGTAAATAATTTGGCTAACATCCAAGTAAACCTAAGTTTGTCTGCCTATATGTGCTTTTAGACAATACAGTATTGCCTTTCAAATAATGCTCTTTTTTTTTTACAACCCAAGGTCACTCATCTTCTCATTATTCCTTCACATAACTCCTTATTTAGTACTTACTGCTTGCATGTGCGGTGGTCTTGTGAGCAAGAAGGTAATTGTAGTGATGGATTATGCATAAGCTCCTTGAATAATGGATTACAAACAGGACACTAAAAGGTCACGTGTTCAGTTGCTGATATAAGCATGAGAAGGGGATGATGTATCAGGAGAGGACAGTAGCTAACAAACGCTTCTGTCTGTGAACTTGCTGAGCAGCGGATCTGACAAAATTGCCTCTGTAGTTCTCTCGACTCTCTTCTTCCCACCTCTCCCCACTCTGGCCCCAGCTTGCTTTTCAGCCATCTGAGGTTGCTTGTACATCCTGCTTATAGCTCTTGTTGTTGGCTTTGGGAAAGTTCCTTCCTTTAATGCTGCATGGAAACCCACATTTGAGCTGTCGGAGTCCCGTGCCCTTGTGTCAGTTTTCTAGGTGTCATCATATTTGAAAATCTAATTCAAGCCATTACATTTTACAAACCTATGTGTGAAACTCTCCATTTATTTATTTTAAAAGCAACTTGCTATGTGTTTAAGGCAGAAGATTATGATCTTTTCAGAATAATCATATTTAATGCTGGTCTATTTTCTTTTTATCTGAAGAAAATTTGGCCCTGATTTCTCTGGGGCAGCTGGATAATATTTTGCATCAATTATTGACTAAAGTTCTGTGATTTTGTGACTTGGGTGATGGTATATGGTTGGTGAGGGAATTCTCACATATGTCCAGAGATTTTCATTTCTCTTTGATCATGTTACTGTGAGTTGGACTTATAATTACTCCATAGATCAAGAAACAGGCTGCAGCCAGCTGGACCATCTTTAGAGTTTACCATAGAATGCGTTCTTCACAATCACTTTCAGATAATGTCACCAGAGTTAATTCATCTTCAAAAATACTGAGACAAAAAGAATCCACTTCAAAAAATGTTATCATGTGAGAAATTTAAGGTGTTACATCAGTGTATAGGAAGTTTCAAGATGCCAAACAATGTGAGTTTTCAGGTGCCTTGAGGATATTCCATCTTCAATAAAAATGAGTAACGTAGAAGTGAGAACTAAACTAAAAATTACCTAGAAAGTTTCATATTTTAATTTTAAAATGAATTTATTTGGTTATTGACTTTCATTTGACTTTTAAGTTGCCAAATCCTGAGTTAGGTATATCACACACTTAAAAATCTTAGAAAGAGCACCAGTTCAAGAGGGAAAGCACCACATTCTCAGAAGACTTCGAGAGTCTAAGACATTTCTCAATTCTAACGAGAGAGAGAGAGAGAGAGAGAGAGAGAGAGAGAGAGAAGCCATGAGGTCATTTTTTTTTTTTATTTTGGTTAACTTCTGAACTTGTTCTCTGAAGTCTTCATATTATAGTCTATTAGTAAGGTCTACTCCAGAAGAACATTCTTTAACAGAGGTGTTTTTGTTCTTGGTTTTTTTTTGTTTGTTTGTTTGTTTGTTTGTATTTTTAGGTATTTGTGTTAGAAGTAGCTTGAATAGCAGGAACTTCTCCAGTTGGTTTGGTTAGTTAGAAGGTGAATGAGTATCTTCTGAAGCTGTGGTTAACCATGGTGCAGCAGTGCTGTTTTCCTGAAAACTCTGCACATTCTGCCTTTACCTTTCCTGACCCGAGGTCAGGAAGGGAGGATGCTGTGTGGCTGTGGGCCCAGAGGTAATTATATCTAATGACATGAGTGGAATCAAATGTTTTGACTCATTTGAGTCATCCAACCAGAAATTGAAAAAAAAATAACTGAATGAAAACTGACTTGAAACATGATCTTTATTTCATCTCTGAACTACAAACTTATGTAAATCTTTTAGGTATTGTTAAGAACAAGAGAAGGCAGGTAATACATATTCATTTTAAATTGAAAAGGATGTTTGCTTCCTGCTTTGAAGGTGTCGTGAAACTTCATAGAAATTTCTGATTTCTCAAGGAACTGGACTTATTTAACTATTCAATTTCTGCTTTTAGAAGACTGGTTGCTTCTTGAGTAACTAAACTGATATTTTACAAGTCAGCTTAGAACCCAGAGTTAAATCAACATTTTCCAGCCAGTAGTGGAATGGAAATGGACCTGGGGTTAGTCAGAGTTAAAGTGAAAAAGTAAGATGCATGCATGAAAAAAGTCATATAAAATTTTATAATAGCCACATCTACAGGTTTCCCTACCTGTAAACATGCCCAAGTTCTCTTTATCATAAGAAATAGTTTATTTCTTTAAAATGCTTATGAATTTTAGCCTTTGCTAATGTGCATTTAGTCAACTGTATCAGTTCCTTCCAAACAGTGTGTTTACTCCTAGCATGGCAAGTCTGTGTATGTTTGTTGGAATTATTTTATAAGCAAAATATTTTACAAATTATTTAACTTTCAAAAATATCTGTGTGTTGCTACTTTAGGAGTTGCTACTTTTATAAAATTTAAGTTGGATATTTTGGGAAAATAAGTGATGGAATAAGATTTTATGTTGAATTAGCTATGAGTAAGAGTATAATAAACATACAGAACAAATAGTATAAAATAGTTTGAAAATCTAGAAAGAGTCTTTACTTGGGTTGATAAATATTTTTAATATCTTTCTTCACTAAAAAAAATGAATATTTAGATAATGTTTTATAGATGTGGTTTATGCACAAAAGATATTGCTAACTCCATATGCAGACCCATGTTTAAAGAAAATGTCTTATCTTTGGATCAAAAGAATAGCAAAAATATATATTTACATAGTTCTCCTTAAAGAAAAGTGGTTCCCTAACCTGCTTACTTTTTTCCTCCCATAGTTCTGTTACTAGCTTAGATTTGAACAAACAGATAGGGTTCCACTTTGCTAATTAGGAATCCCTTATCCACTTAACCTACAAAGTGGCAATTCTCAACATTTTTGGTCTTAGGAGTGGTTTATACCCATAAAATTGAGGGCCCTGAACAGTCTATATTAATTTACTGTATAGAAATTAAAAATAAGAAACTCTAAAATTTATTTATATAAATATATATTTAATATAAATATATTCAATTAAAATAACATTTTAAATAAAAATAATTATATTTTCTAAAAAAGAAAATTTTTGTGAGAACAGTGGCATTGTTGAACATTTAAAAAATCTTTTTAGCATATTGTCTCTTTAATAACAGAGGGTAGGTGGATCCATATTTACTTCTAAGGTAAATCTTTGTGCTATATTGTTTTGGTTGAAGTTTAAAGAAAAGTCTGGCCTCCCAAAGTATATATAATCTGAAAAGGGAGAAGTATCTTAATAGACTTTCCAGATAGGTGTAGGTATTCTTCTTTGATACTACATCAAAACTCAACAAGTGATAGTTTCCTAAAGGCTAGTTGCAATGTATAATCTGAAGCTATACCCGTGAAATTTTCATATTGGTTATGTTAAATCCATTGGTCTGTCTTGTGCTTTGAATAGATATTTTTTTTTCTTTTACCATGAATACTTTTTTAATATCATGTTGGGTTCATGATCTAAGCAGACCTTCCAAATGTTGGCCTATTTTATTACATATAACAAAATCCCCACATTTGTCAATATTCTTACTGATCTCATCAAAAAAATCCTTTAAGTATTAGAACGATGTCAAGTTTTCCATGATAGATATAGTTTTCCAGTTTTATAATTTTTGCTTAAAGATTCTACTTTTCTCATTTAAAAAATAGTGTTATTTTTATTGAAGTTATGTACTTACTTTGTTCACTTTTATGAAAATATCTGCCAGATACCCATCTGAAGAATCATAATTAATCTGTCAATCATTGTCTCAAACACTATTAAAAGCAGTGTCCCATGAAAGTAGAAGTTGGGGTCAGCTCACAATTCAGACAACTATATGGGTGTTTTCCCTTAAGACAACTGTTGTCTTCTTTATAGAACAGAAGTGCTTTATGAGAACTTTCCATGTGTCTTACAGAGTTTTTTTTTTTCTCTTCTCAAAGAGACAGAATTTCATTGGGTTTCCCAGACTGGAGTGCAGTGGTGTAGTCATATAGCTCGCTGCAACCTCCAACTTCAGACTCAAGTGATCTTCTGGCCTCAGTCTCCTGAGTGGCTAGGACTATAGGCACATAAAACCATGGTCAACTGTCTTTTTAATTTTTCGTGGAGATGAGGTCTCCACCATGTTGCCTAGGCTGGTGTTGAACTCCTGGGCTCAAATGATCCTCCCACTGCAGCCTCCCAAAGTTTTGGGATTATAGGTGTGAGCCACCATCACTGGCCATGTCTCACAAAGTATTAAAAAGATATGTACTTTAGGGTCAAGGTTTAATAAAATTAAAATTTTTATTTCTTTATCAAAAATATTCTTAAGTAAAACTGACTTTTTGACTTTGTAGAAAAAACTTTGAAGGCTTTGATGGCTGAGCAATCCAGTGAGTTCTAAGACCTGTGCTTGCCAACAGGCCCAAGGTCCTCAAGTGAACAGACCAGCTCCTCTTCCTTCCAGATACAGAAATGGGTTCTACCTTCAATTCCTGAGCATGTAAACTGTCTAAACAAAATGAACAAAGCTATGACTTCTTCCTGAGAATCGAGAAGGACATTGAGGGCCACCTAGTTCGAGTGGTTGAGAAGGGGAGCCCAGCAGAGAAGGCTGGCCTCCAGGATGGAGACAGAGTTCTTAGGATCAACAGTGTTTTTGTGGACAAGAAAGAACATATGCAGGTTGTTGACCTGGACAGAAAGAGTGGGAATTCAGTGACTTTACTATTCTGGATGGGGATTCCTATGAGAAAGCAATAAAAATACAGGTGGACTTAAAAGAGTTGGGTCAAAGTCAGAAGGAGCAAGGTTTGAATAATAAACTGTCCCTTGTAATGAATAGGCAATTGGAGACTTGGACCCAGCCACAACTCTGCTACCTAGTGAAGGAGGGGAACAGCTATGGCTCTGTCTGAAAACTGTCCCAAGGTAAAAAGGGGGTATACCTGACCAACATCACAACTCCAGTTGTGGCCATGAAAGCTGGGGTGCTGGCTTATGACCATGTTATTGAAGTGAATGAGGAGAGTAAGAAGATGTCAGCCATGAATAAGTGGTTGAGTAGGTTAAGAGGTCAGGAAGCCATGTCAGGTTCCTGCTGGTGGACAAACTGACAAGCACCACAGTGAGCAGAAGATACAATTCAAAAGAGAAGTAGCCAGTTTGAAACTGTTACACCCCTAGCCCTGAGTTGTGGAGATAAAGAAGGGAAACAGTGGCTGTCATTTCTATCTGAGGGCAGGCCCAGAGGAGAAATGTCAAATCATCAAGGACATAGATTCTGGAAGTCCAGCAGAGGAGGGTGGCTTGAAGAACAATCACCTGGTAGTTGCGGTCAATGATGAGTCTGTAGAAACTGAATCATGACAATGTTGTGGAAATGATTAGAAAGGGTGGAGATCAGTCTTCACTACTGGTCATAGACAAAGAGACAGCAGTAGACATAAACTGGGTCATTTTTCTCCATTTCTCTACTATCAAAGTCAAGAACTTGCCTAATGTCTCTGTCTAGGAGGATCCGGCTCCTGGTCCTGCTTCTCAGGTGGCCTCAAATACAGACAGATACTACAGTAGATCATAAGCCTAAACTATGCAGGCTGGATAAAGGTGAAAATGGCTATGGCTTTCACTTCAATGCCATTCGGGGGCTGCCAGACTCATTCCTCAAAGAGGTGCAGAAGGACAGCTCTGCTGACCTGGCTGGGCTGAAAGATGAGGATATCATCATTGAACCGAATGGGGTGAATGTGATGGATGAGACCCTATGAAATAGAAGTGGACAGAATCCAGAGCAGAGGGAAGAATGTCACACTTTTAGTCTGTGGAAAGAAAGCTTATGACTATTTTCAAGCTAAGAAAATCCCTATTGTGTCCTCCATGGCCATGCCACTGGATGCTCCCTAAGATTCCAAAGAAGGGACGTGAGTGGCACCAGAGGATGACTTATGTGTGTGCCACAGCATAACTCGTATGTGGCAAAAGATCAAGCCCACAGCACAGTCTCAAATTCCTCTTTGAATTCTGAAGATAACAGAGATATGATGAGAATAAATAATGGCTTTGGCTGAAAGCAGTTTCTGGGTATTTAGACAAGGAATGAGTTGCCATCTATTTATTCTCTGGAAACCATTCATTATGTGTGATTATCTTCTGTTATTTCTTAGGGGTAGGTGGCGTTGCAGATCGCTTATTTATTCTCAATTTAGGAAGATCTAAGGCAGGAGCCAGATTCTTTTCTTGAGATCTATTTCAAGGTTCAATTTTATGTTTCTCTGTATGATGAGGCTTCTTGCACACCAAAGATGATTTGTAAATCTGTATATGTGAGGGCTGCTAATTAAAGTATCTGAGAATATAAGCCTCTTAAAATCATGCTTTTGTAATAATGTGGTTGCTAGAATAAATACCATTAAAATGCAAAAAGAAATCCCAACTTTGAGTGTTTGGTAATGAAGAATACTACTACCTGCACAATTTTGTACCACTGCACCAAAACACTCTTGTGTACCATCAGTGCAAGTGTTGACACAGTGGGAAAGGCAAATATAGTCTTAGTAGTATCATAAAAAATTTTAAAAATGATAAAAATAGTGTTATTTATAGTATATAAAGTATTAAAATATAATAATTATTATGTGTTACCAAAGTCCTTGAATTTTCTTTTTCTTTATTTTTTTATTGCTTGGGATTCACTGAGGGTACTAAGAATTAGGTTATACTGATTGCATTTGTTAGGTAAATTTCCTCTTATAATTATGTCCCACCCCCAAGAGATGTGTGATACACCATGACACCCCAACCACCTCTCTCCACTCCCTCATTCCCCTACCCCCCACCATGTTTAATTCATCTACTGCCTTCATATTAAGGCAGCTGCTTTATTGAGCAGCTTCTAATTCTTGCTTCTCCATTTCTGTAATGCTTTACTAAGAAGAATGTGTTCCACTTCCACCCAGGTTAATACAAAAGATGTAGAGTCTCCATCTCTTTTAATGGCTGAATAGTATTCCATGGTATATATATAAAACACAGCTTGTTAATCCATTCCTGGCTTGGTGGGCATTTAAGCTGTTTCCACATTTTGGCGATTGTAACTTGAGCTGCGATAAACAGTCTAGTGCAAATGTCCTTACGATAAAAGGATTTTTTTTTCTTGTTGGTGGTGATTTTTTTCTACTGGATACCCAGTAACGGGATTGCAGGATCAAATGGGAAGTCTCATTTGAGTTCTTTGGGGATTCTTTTGTTTGTTTGGTTGGTTTTTCCTTTGTATTCTTTTGGGGGGGGCTGGGACTGGGTTTGAAACTGCCACCCCCCGGCATATGGGACCCACGCCCTACACCTTTGAGCCACAGGCGCCACCCCTTTGAGGATTCTTCATACTTCCTTCCAAAAGGGTTTATTAGTTTGCAGTCCCACCAGCAATATAAAAGTGTTCCCTCCTCTCCACTTCTACAAGACCATCTGAAGCTTTGAGTGTTTGTGATGTGGACCATTGTCACTGGGGTTAGATTATATCTCAGGGTTTTTTTGATTTGCATTTATCTGTTGATTAGGGATGATGAGGGTTTTTTTTTTTTTTATATGTTTGTTACCCATTTCTCTGTCTTCTTTAGAGAAGGTACTATTCAGGTCTCTTGCCCAGTGATATAGGGGATGGTTGGGTCTTTTTTGTTGTTGATTAATTTGAGTTCTCTGTAGATCTTAGTTATCAAGTTTTGTTTGGTTATAATATGCAAATATCTTATCCCATACTGAAGGTTGTCTGTTTGCTTTGGTTGTTGTTTCCTTAGCTGTACAGAAGCTATTCAGTTTAATTAAGTCCTCTTTGTTAATTTTTGCTGCTGTTGCAATTGCCATGGAAGTCTTTTTCATAAAATCTTTCCCCAGATTGATATCTTCAAGTGTTTTCCCCACAGTTTCTGTGAAGATTTTTATTGCTTCATGCCTTAGATTTAGATCTTTTTTCCATCTTGAATCAATTTCAGGGAGTGGTGAAAGGTGTGGGTCCAGGTTCAGTCTTTTACATGTGTTTATCCAGTTCTCCCAGCACCATTTACTGAATAGGGATTCTTTTCCCCGGTGTATTTGGTGCTTGGTTTATCAAAGCTCAGGGGGCTATAAGATGATAGTTTCATCTCATGGTTTTCTGTGGGGTTCCAAATGTCTGTTATTTTTTTGCCAGTACCATGCTGTTTTGATCACTATGGCCTTGTAGTACAGCCTAAAGGCTGGTAGGCTGATGTACCTGGCATTGTTTTTATTACTAAGAATTGCTTTGACTATATGGATTTTTTTCTGGTTCCATACAAAGGGAAAAATTATTTTTCCAAATCTTGAAAGTATGATGTTGGTATTTTAATGGGGATTGCATTGAATCTGAAGATTGCTTTGGGAAGTATAGACATTTTAACAATGTTGATTCTTCCCAGCCATGAGCATGTTATGTTCTTCTATTTGTTAAGATCTGCTGCTATTTCCTTTCTTATGGTTTTGTAATTTTCTTTATAGAGGTCCTTCACCTCTTTTGTTAGGTTTATTCCTAGATATTTCATTTTTTGAAGCTATTATGAAAGGAATTTTGTCTTTGGTTAGCTTTTCATCTTGGTTGTTATTGGCACAGAGGGTACTGATTTGTGGGTATTGATTTTATATCCTGAGACTTACTTTCAGGAATCTTGTGGTTGAGTCTTTGGGGTTCTCTAAGTATCATGTCTTGAGCAAAGAGCAATTGTCTGACCTCTTCTGCCCCCATTTGGATGCTCTTTATTTCCTTCTCTTGCCTAATTGTATTGGCTAGAGCTTCCAGAACTATTGTTGAATAGTAATGGCAATAGTGGACAATCTTGTCTGGTTCCAGTTCTTAGTGGAAAATCTGTTAGTTTTACTCCATTCAGTATAAAATTAGCTGTGGATTTTTCAGTTTAAGAAATGTGTCTCCTATGCCTATATTCTTTAGTGTTCTAATTAGAAAAGGATGCTGAATTTTCTTGAGTGCTTTTTCTGCATCTATTGAAGAGGATCACATGGTCTTCTTTTTTGCTTCTGTTGATATGGTGGATTACATTCATGGATTTGCATATGTTCAGCCAGCCTTGCATCCCTGGGATGAAACCACTTGATTGTGATGTATGAAATGAGAAGCTGTAATGTATTGGCCAGGATTTTATTGAGAATTTTTGTATCTATATTCATTAGTGAAATTGGTCCAAAGATATCTTTTTTAGTTGAGTCTTTTCCTGGTTTTGGTGGGAGAGTGATGTTTGCTTCATAGAATGTGTTGGATAAGATTCCTTCCTTATCAGTGTTTTGGAATAGTTTCTGTGGTATGGGTAGATGCTCTTCTTTGAAGGTTTGATAGAATTCTGGTGTGAAGCCATCTGGACCTGGGCATTTTTTTGTTGGGAGATTTTTTATTGTTTCTTTGATCTCAGTGCTTGAAGTTGGTCTGTTCAGGATATCTATTCATTCTTGGTTAAGTCTAGGGTGAGGGTGTGATTCCAGGTATTGATCCATTTCCTCCACCTTGTCAAATTTTGGGGCATAGAGTTTCTTGTAGCATTCAGAGATAATCTCTTGTATCTCTCTTTTATCTGTTGTTATTTCCCCTTTATCATTTCTGATACAGGTTATTAGAGATTTTACTTTTCTATTTCTAGTTAATGTAGCCAAAGGTTTATCTATTTTATTTATTTTTTTCAAAAATCCAACATTTTGTTTCATTAATTTTCTGAATGATTTTTTGTTTTCAGTTTCATTAGTCTCTGATTCACTTTTGGCTATTTCTTTTCTTCTGCTGGGTTTAGGATTAGATTACTCTTCTTTTTCCAATTCCTTAAGATGGTTTGTGAATTAGTTGTTTCTATTTTTCAGATGTGGGCATTTAATGCAATAAATTTCCCTCTTAGGACTGCTTTTGCTGTATCACACAGGCTTTTGATATCTTGTGTCTTCATTGTTGTTATGTTTGAGGAATTTAACAATTTCCTCTTTTATCTTTTCCTGAACCCAACTATCATTTAGCATAAGGTTGTTTAATTTACATGCCTTTGTGTGGGGATGAACTTTTTTTTTTTTTTTTTTTTTTTGTGAAAGAGCCTCAAGCTGTCACCTTGGATAGAGTGCCGTGGCATCACAGCTCACAGCAACCTCCAATTCCTGGGCTCAAGCGAGTCTCCTGCCCCTGCCTCGCAAGTATCCGGGACTACAGGAGCCCACCACAACACCTGGTCATTTTGTTTTTGGTTGCAACTGTCATTGTTGTTTGGCGGGCCGGGCTGGATTCGAACCTGCCAGCTCAGGTGTACGTGGGCTGTAGCCCGTTGAGCTACAGGCGCTGAGCTAGGATGAACATTTTTGTTGGAGTTGAGTTCCACCTTTATTGCTTTATTGTCTGAGAAGAGACAAGGTATAATTTCAATTCCTTTAATTTTGCTGATGTTTGATTTGTATCCTAGGATATGATCTAATTTGGAGTGTGTTCTATGGGCTGATGAGAAAAATGTAGATATTTTAGCTTTGGGGTGGTGTGTTCTGTATATGTCTATTAATCCCATTTGTTCTAGGGTCACATTTAAGTCCTTTGTATTATTGTTTGGTTTCTGTTTAGAGGATCTGTCCAGTTCTGTCATAGGTGTGTTAAAGTCTCTGGGTATTACGGTGTTATGGGGTATCATATTGCTCAGAAACCTCAAGGTCTGTTTCATAAATCTGGGAACATTTAAGTTGGATGCATAAATATTTAGAATTGAAAAGTCCTCTTGTTGTATTGTTCTCTTGGTCAGTATGAAGTGTCCATTTTTGTCTTTCTTAACTTTAGTTGCCTTGAATCCACTTGTATCTGACAATAAGATTACAGCCTCTCCTTTCTTCTGATTTCCATTTGCTTGAAATGCTGTTTTCTATCCTTTAACCCTGAGTCTTGATTTGTCCTTCAAGGCTAGCTGTGTTTCCTGGATACAACATATGGATGGCTTGTGCTTTTTTATCCAATCAGCCAGCCTGTGTCTCTTCAGTGGTAAACTCAGTCCATTGACATTTATTGAGAGAATTGATAAGTGTGGTGGAATTCTATTAATCTTATTTTGTGTAGTTTTAGTCTTTGAATCATTGTGGAAGCTAAGTTTGGACCTTCAGCTTCTGGATGTTTACTTCAGTGGTGGTCCATTGTGGTGGTCAGTATTGATAATAGGTCTAAGTATTTCCTGTAGTATATTACCAGGATACTAGATGGCACTGTGGATTTTTTAGGGGACTGAGAACACAACTGGTAACTTCTCTCTAGTTCTCAGGCATGGTCCTACTTCCTAACTTAGTTGTCCTCAGTGA
The DNA here is from genome assembly GCA_963574655.1 of Perodicticus potto. Taxonomy (NCBI): domain Eukaryota; kingdom Metazoa; phylum Chordata; class Mammalia; order Primates; family Lorisidae; genus Perodicticus; species Perodicticus potto. The sequence goes on from CAUYRH010008673.1 coordinate 24,387, forward strand.
TTGCCTAGTTGTTTCTTCAGCATTCAGACCCCACTGGGTTTGGATCATAAAGCTCTCCTGAATCCTTCAGAGATTCAGTGCTCCCTGACAACCAGTTCCTGAGGAGTGTGGGAGTCCCTCAGCCTGTCCCAAAAGTGGAGTTCTGATCCCAGCAAGTGGAACAAGGATGGCCATGCCTTAGGTCCCCAGTAAGAGGCCCACCTTCACAACCTTCTCACAACCATCCCATAATGGTGGCGCCATAGGATCCAGGACCTTCCCAGTATGGCTGGCCTCTCTGCCATCAAACCAGTGGCAAATCCTCTCCAACTGGCACTTAAATCTGGCTGCTATATATTTGAGTCTGCTCACTCTTCTAAGCTTTCCACTCAATGCACAGCAGATGTCTTGCCTGAGTTTTTGTATCAGCCAACCTATGCCTCTTTAGAGGACAGTCAGCCAACCTATGCCTCTTTAGAGGACAATTTAAACCATTCAGCCAACCTATGCCTCTTTAGAGGGCAATTTAAACCATTCACATTAATTGAAAATAATGATAAATCTTTAGAAAGTCCAATGGACATTTTTAATCCTTTTGTCACTGTGGAAGTTGGTATTTGATAAAAAGTTTCTGGGTGAGTTTACTTTTGTGGTGGAGGATTATGCTGGTCATTATGGAGAATAGGTCTGAGAATATCCTGGAGAGCTGGTTTAGTTATAGCAAATGTCTTCAACATATGGATGTCATTGAAGTATTTAATTTCTCCATCATAAATGAAACTCAGTTTAGCTGGGTACAGGATCCTGGGTTGAAAGTTATTTTGTTTTAGGAGATTAAAAGTCGATGACTATTCTCTTCTAGCTTGAAAGGTTTGATCTGAGAGATCTGCAGTTATTCTAATGTTCTTCCCCTTGTAGGTAATGGATTTCTTACATCTGGCTGCTTTCAGAATTTTCTCCTTCATATTAACTTTAGTGAAGTTAATTATGATGTGCCTGGGGGATGTCTTACTCAGGTTGAGTCATGCTGGGGTTCTGAAACTGTCTGCTATCTGAATTTCAAAATCTCTTGGCATGTCTGGAAAGTTCTCTTTCATAATCTCATAAAGAAGAGACTCTGTGTCTTATGATGCCACTTCATCGTTTTCAGGGATCCCTATAAGGCGAATATTGGTTTTCTTCAAAGTTATCCCAGAGCTGTCTGAGAGAATGATCCGTTTTTGCTTTCCATTTTTCTTCCTCTTTGGAGGTTTGGGAGTGTTCAAAAGCTTTGTCTTCAATGTCAGAGATCCTTTCTTCTGCTTGCTCCATTCTGTTGCTGAGGGATTCTACTGAGTTTCTCATATCTTTGAGGGCTGCAAATTCTTGTCTTAATCTGTCAAGATCTTTGGTCATTTGGTCTTTGAATTCCTTGACTTCTTGAGACAATTTTTGAAATATTCCCTGAATTTCTAATTCCGACTTTTCCTCCATTTTATTGATCTTGTTTGTGATCCAAATTCTGAATTCGATTTCTGACATCTCAGTCATCTGTTTATGCATAGGATCATCATTTGTGTCCGCCAAATTGTTCCTTGGGGGGGGGTTTATCTACTCTGGTTGTTCAGGTTGTCAGAGCTTTTCCGCTGATTCTGCCCCATGATTATTTTGCACCATTTGGCTGGATGAGTAGTAGATAAGGATAAGTTGGTTTAGGGGTTCTAGGAGTAGTGATTGACCAGTCCTTTGCCTGATAGCTGGGACTGACGTCTGTACCTTTTCCCCTAGAGTTTTTCCAAGGACCTGACAGTCCTACAGGACTGCCTTTGCAGTATCCCTAGAGAACCTGGGGATCTTCTTGGTGTGGTGGGGTTAAGTGGCTCTGTTTTATTTTCAGCTGGTCTCTATCTTACCCTAGAGAATCAGTTACTCTGGGTTGAAGTCTGAGCTTTTGTGTCCTTGGAGTTACAGGTTGCCCCAGCAGGGTTGATGTGTGTTCTTCGACCTTCTCTTTTGGCTCAGATCCAAAGCATCAGCTTTCTTGCTAAATTTCTGTCCTTTAACTTTCCTTCTGGATGGACGCCTCTGCAGAAAGCTGGCTACAGACCACCATCTTGGCTCCTCCCCCAGGGAAGAATACTTTTTAAATTCTATTTGCTACTTTGCTAATTCTAAGAACTCTCCTGGGATCCTCATTTTGGACCAATAAGCATAGAGGAGGTGAGGTGTTATTTTTATATAAATGGATCATTTTAATTGTCATTTAGAAGTGGTTACCTATTATAACAAGCTAGAGTATGTGGGGGTGTACATTGCATGAAAACTAATGTTTTTAAATTTTATTAAGCCAAAGCCTTATTTTTATTTTAGAATTGAATCCCTCAACGTTTTCTGACACAAATATCCATGGTATTCATTTTAAAACAAAAGAACTACTTTTCCACTCTTCACGCTGCAACTTTGGGAACAACACAACTATGACTTTGTCCTATAATATATGTGCTTTACCAACAAAGTCTTTTACTATGAAATTGACCCAAATATGATATAGTATCACTTGGAATTGTTCAGATGACATTTTTCTCTTGCAATTAAAAACATTTTGCTTATCATAAATTAATTAAAGCAAGGTAATTAAAGATGAAAAAGTTCAGATACAAAATTTGTGTGAGAAGTGATGAAGAACTTGTCCATCACAGGGAATAAAGGTTCCCACCAAAGCCTTCTGATGCCTTTGCAAATCTTTCTAAAACATTGTCACCAAACTTTGTTTTCTTGTGTTTGTTTCTTTAGGAATAATGTGCTTATTTTGTAAACTTTCTATTTTGTTTTGACCCTAAGGAAATACTTTATATTGGGCATTCCATAACGTTTATCTAACTGAAAATAAGTGTGTCATGTCAAAAAAAAAAAAGTCATGAATTTAACATGGACTACAACTTTTAAAAACTAAATAACAAAGTTTACAGTTTCAGAAACATTTTCTTCTCATAAGACTTGGTGCTGTAATCCTTGCTTTGTCACTGATCATCTTTGTGCCCAAAGGGCTGTTTCAGCTCATTCTCTCAGTTTCCTCCTTTGTAATACAAAGGATTAGACCTAGATTCCTTGTATGACTTTTTGTCTCTAAAATTCTATCCTAAAATGGATGATAGAATCCATACACTCTGCTGCCTGGTATAATACCTGTGCAATACACCTGCCTTATTTGAGTGTGAGCAGAAGTGTGACTCGCTTCTAAGCAGTGGCTAAAAGACATCATTCTCTCAATTAGATTAGGTTAGATTGTAGAGTTGATAGGTTGTCATTCCCATAATCACGTCACACTCTGTAAGACTCCATCTTAGCAGACTGGAGGGAGAGTCTTACCTGAAGAAGCAGGCAAGCACTTTATGAGAGGGATTAGGAGGACTTCCATCTGGCCAGGAGCCCTAGTGGCCTCTAGTTGCAAAGAGCTGCCTCCACCAATAACTAGTAGAAAACCTGGACTCCAATTCCTGCCACCATAAGGAACTGAATTATTCAACATTCAGGTGAACTTGGAAGGAAATTCCATGCTCTAGGAAGGAAGGCAGCCCAGCTGACACCTTTATGACAGCTCGTGAGACCCTGAGCCGGGAATCCAGCTAAGCCATGCCAGGACCCCCTAATCTGGAGAAACTGTGGGAAAGAAAATGCCACAGAGAGTTCCTCTACACTGTCCATGCAGTTTTATTTCCCTCATATGCTACCATCTCATGTTACTGTGGCACATTTATCAAAACTGAGGAGCAACCTCAGCACACTGATATTAACTGAACTCCAGCCTTTATTCTGCTGTCACCAGTTTTTCCATCAATTCTGCTGTAGTGCTTCAGGTCCAAACCAGGATCCCACATATAGTAATGATTTTCCTGTTCTCTCCTGTGGTTGGGGACAGTTTCTCACTCTTTCCTTGCTTTTCATGACTTGACAGTTTTGAGGAACACTGGTCAGTTATTTTGTGCAATGTTTCTCAATTTGGGATAGTGTGATGTTTTTATCATCATTAGACTCCTCAGGAGTGAATATTGAGAAAATTGTTGGGGTTAAGGCAACGTTCCATATTTTTTAATGTGGTGGTGGTTATTTGGGTATATACCATTGCTGAAATTAACTATAGCATAAAAATGAGTATATTTTATTGCATATATTATATCTCAGTAAGTTTTTATAAATAAATATTTCATATTCACATACATAGTTATATATGTAAACATATCAATCAAGGTTAAATAGTATTCAACTGATTCTTTACCATATCACTGCCCAGAATCTTGAGAGAATATTCTAGACGTGCTAATGTTTCCTATCAGTCTTCATGCATTAGATAGTGTATGCATGATTCCCAAACTTTTTAGAACATGACATTCTTTTTCCAACACTTCATAGAAACTGAAACACAGATTGGGAAATTGTGCTTTATTTATAGCATATTTGACTGTGTAGGAAAGATAGCAAAAGCATTGAGAGTTGTTCGATTTTTCTATTATGCCTGGCTAAAGTTTGGGAAAATGTTTTCATCCATTGAAATGGAAATATTTTTCAGGTTTAGTATGTTATTGTCTGTGAATGTGAAAAAGTAAAAATATTTCAGAGGTAGAGCATAGTTTTCATTTAACTTTTAATCTTAGAACCTATTTGGAAACCTGCAGGGTGGAGGACTTCAGTGGTTGGATGGATGGATCCAGTTCCACTTTCAGCTTGGCTTTGAGTGGAGAAAGCTGCTTGAGGTGTCCAGGCTCTTTTTCAGCCTTCACCATGGCTGAGTGCTCCAGCTCTGGATCTGGATGGGATTTGTAGAGGTGTGAAGTGCTAGAGTCAGCTGCTGAGGACTCACGGGTATGGCTTTTACCTTATAAGTGGGAGGAAGAAAGTAGGGTAATGGTCTCTAGAGATGGTACTGGGAACCCCTGGGAACTCCCCTTGGTCATACAGTCATTTGTTAATGTGGTTCAGTTGCTGACCACAGAAGATTTTCTGCTCACTAAACAAAGCTACCTGAGTCTCTGAGGGCTCAAACAGCTATTTGCTTAGAGGTTGCATTCTTGGGTAAAACAACATTAGTTGATTTTTTTCTTAAGTTGTGTTTTGATGCTTTGACAAGACTTACTGGAAGATTATAATTTATGACTTGTTTTACATGATTTATGGGTCAGGTCTACAATTGAATTGATAAAATAAACATTCCTTACATATGCAGCTCCATTATACTCTTAAATATTGACACAGTATTGAATGCTTTCAATTTTTCTGAGTGGGCCTCAGACCCAAAGTCTGCAATAATAATGATTTGTAATTCTTGGAGAGGATGCGAATGCAGTTGAAAGTATTCAACAAATTGTCACTGTGTTTGCTGCTTCTTGGCCAGTAATGTGTCAGGAGACATGGCCATGTGTGGTCTAGGTGACTGTGATATGTGCAGGCAGATGGTCAGGAACCAGTGCCTGGAAATGAAAGTGCTGACTTGAATGGGACAGGTTTGGAATTCAGACCCAGCTATAGATGCTGGTCTACTACAAAAGTCTAGTCTGGCTACCTATGTGTGGTACCTTGGCTAGATGGTGCATCAGGGTTAAGATAAAGACCTGGGGCTGGCATGGAGAGAGGTGCAGGCTACTGGTCATGTTTGTGAGGGAACAAACAATAGACTGAGAGTTACCCCTGAGGAAGGTTGGCTGTCCTTGGGGCAGGTATTCCCAGGAATGCAAAAGTCCTGGTAGCCTCATTCTGGTCTTTGGTTTTATGGCTCAGAATGTGATTGTTAGTGTCCTCAGAGGTATTTGAGCTAAAAAATTCAACAGGTAGTAATGATTAGAACCAAAATACTATTTTATTACTTTATAATACAGTAAGAACTCAAAGCAGAATATATATATTATTTCCACCGTTCAGTTTGCTTTCTCTTTATAGACCTACACAGGAGCCAGTTATAATCAGAAGCTGCTTGGGGAGCCTGGGTGCCCAGCAGGAGGGGTTTTATGTAGTAGTCCCCTACTAGCACCCCCTTAAAGGGTTATCCTGCCCCATGAACAGGTTCCTGCTGTCTAGGGACAAGGCATCATTTCCTGTGCATAGGGCAGAAGACACTGTTAGAATTTTTCTCCTCACTTGCCTTTCTCTTTGTATTAGTAATCATTCTCCTTCTTGTCATAATATTTCTTGAACTAGGCTAAGTGAGTTCTTTCTCATTCTGGTCAGGTGTTACTGGCCTGAGAGCCATGATGCCTCTTGATGGTTCTCACCTATTGAGTGTTTGTTTTAGGATTTAGCTCTTAGGGACTATCTACTTTCCATATTCCTGGGGTAGGGACGTTTTAGGAGAAAGACTCCCTCATTATTGAGCTCAAACACTACCTTTAGTGTGTAAAGAAGCAGAGTGATGAAGATGCCAAAAAGAGACATGTTTTAAAATCCAAGCAGTGACAAGAAAGCATATAAGAGAGCCTAAAACAGCAATGCGTTCACTTGCACATCACTGTGGGCATCCTAACTTGCTGTGGCACAAGCTGATCTGTGACTAGATTGGGTACTGCTGATGGCAGGCAGTAGAAACAGTCTTTATCTTTTCTTCCATTCCTTCCAACAACTAAGGTTTCTTGGCTTCCATATATAGTCACTAAAATACCATCTTCCAGGTATTCTTATTAATAACAATTTACATTGTGTATCTGAAACATTCCATGTTTACTTGATGTTGTTGGTGAGTGCTTGTCATGTCCATCTTCCATCTCAGAGACTTGTTTTTCATCTAGATTTACTTTCAGATTATTGGAGTAGGTATAGTACCTCTTACTCATCAACTCCATCTTGATTTGCTCCTACAGAAGTATTTTTTTTTGTCTGTGTTTACGTTCTTTTGGTCTCCTCCTCCTCCCAATGGGATGATGTTAGATGAATACTTCATTTTCTTTACTTATTGCCTCACTGAAACATTTGCTTCACTTAGAAGAATCGGCAAATTGAAAAGCTTCTTAAATATTTCAGAAAAATAAATGGCAGACAAATTTCCTGAATAGTTAAGTATTGGAAGTTCTACTTCTGGGAAGATGGAATAGATGTACTTTTTCCTATGTCTCCCACCAAGTACTGCTAAAAACTATATATATGTATACACACACACACACACACACACACACACACACACACACACACACACAGAAAAGTGGGGAAAAGAAAGCAGGCTGGCCAGGAATGTGGCAACCTGAAAAACAGCATGGTGTTAGGTTCTCTGAATTTTGTTTTTGCCTCATATATTCTTGACTTGGAACTGAAGAAGTTAGCAACCTGGAAACGCCAATGGGCGCACAGATTAAAAGAGCCCCAGAAAAAGCTTTCTCTCTCTAATCAAAGGCCTGGGAAAGAGGCAGCCATACAAAGCAGAAAAATTATGGATAGTAAATACTCTATGGCTCCCAAAGACCAAGATTAAAACTGTGGCCTAAATAGGCTGAGTGGAGAACCTTCCACTCTTGTCAGGCTGCAGTGAGGAGCTGCAATACCTACAGTGGGTGGTGTCAGAGGAGGCCTAATAGAGATTCAGGACTTTACCCACTGTCCCGAGGAGTAATGAGGCTCTATGATGTCAGGGAGGTCATGTGAGAAGTGGAAATGAGGTCCTCTTGCTACTCACAGACATGGGGAAATCAGCAGAACCCTAGCAAGAAGCCCCTCTCATTCTGTCCAACAATACTGAAGTTCCTCTGTTCTCCATGGGTTTCAACAGAGTCTGAGGGGAAACATGACATTACCCTCATCAGGTGGTAATGGGGCAGCACTCTCCATCTGCCACTGTTAGAGTGGTGTCAGAGTCTCATCACATACCATGCTAAATGCCCGGGTTTCAAAAGAAAATTACTTATCATACCAAGAATCAAGAAAATCTAAACTTTAATGAAGGAAATCTAATTAATAGATGCTAATACTGAGATAAGAGAGATGATAGAATTATCTAACAAAGATTTTAAAGGAGCTATTATAAAAAATTTTCAAAAAATAATTATAAACAAATGACTGAAAAAAAGAAAAAGTGGAAAATTTCAGCAAAGAAATAAATTATGTAAAAAAAGAACCATATAGAATTTTAGAACTGAAAAAATAACCAAAATTTAAAAATTAAGTTGATGAGTTCAATAACAGAATCAATATAATTGAGGAAAGAATCAGTAAATTTGAAGAAAGAGCAGTAGAAATTGCCCTATCTGAACAAAGAGAAAATAGACTAGAGAAAAAGTCTCATGAAACTGTAGGACTATAACAAAAAAAAAAAATCTAAAATTTGTATCATTGCAGTCTTGGAAAAAGAGGAGAAAGAAAGTAGGGCTGAAAAAGCAAAGAAATAATGGCTGAAAACTTCTCAAATTTGACCAAATACACAAACTTACAGATTCAAGTAAGTTGGAGGCTCTGTCATAGGGTACATCCAAAGAAATCCATATCAATGTGCATCTTAGTTAAATACCTAAAACAAGAAGACAATATATTTTTTTTTTTGAAATGTCCGACTTTTTATTTACTTTTTAGCAACCCCAGCCAAGTCTGTAAACCATACATGAACTGGACTACACAGAGTAACACAGCAGGTCAAAGTCTTTGTCCTTTGGTTTGCTGTCTTGATGGTGGTGGTTGTGATAAACTTTGAAGGAGACAGTTTAAATTTTCTGCTTATTGGGATTGAGAATTTAGCTCATACTCTTACTCCACTCTCCACAAGACCATCAGCATTTACTCAGGTGCTGGGGGAGAAATTCTGAGTTGCAGCTAAGTCTAGTGAAGCCTACTGTACCAACCCATCTCAGGGGCAATCCATTCCTTTTTCAGTTGTCAGAAAAGGTTTTTCTTCTACTGCCTGGTAATCTGCAGGTTTTCTCTTTTCTCTGTAGCTCTGTCCTTCCATATTACAGCCTTTGAACACTTGTGTTTTCCAGAAGTGAATAAAACTCTTCTGATGCTATGAAAGGATGGGGATTTAGGCGATGACTGGTGGAGTACCTGACCCTGAACTGAGGACGAAGAGCTGCCTCCAGGCCATGGGCTCCTGTCCTCGGCCATGCCATCACCAGAAGTGAAAGGGCTGCTGGTTCACTTATCCCTCTAAGCCTGAAATCCCCTACCTCAAGATCAATCAAAAGCAGGGGGGAGAAAAGTGTCTTCTGAAGGTGCAATAATGGCCACAACTTGGATGAATGAAACTGGGCTAAGGGCACCCGGAGCAGGATTTTCTCCACTGCATGGCTTTCAGGATCAAAGCCAGCTTATAGCAGGGCATGCCTGAATGCTTCGGACCGAGCCAGCTCCCAGGATGCTGACTGGCGGGACAGCGGAGACTGACCGGACCTGGGGGTGGCAGGACCACGTGGCGAAAGCCAAGACATTTTGAGATGTCATGAGAGAGAAGACATCTTACATAGGGGGGAAAACACTTCAAATGATAATGGAATTCTCATCAGAAACCACCATGAAGAACAGAGGATGGGGCATAATATTGTTCAAGTACTGAAAGAAAACAACTGTCAACCTAGAATTCTGTATCTATTGAAAATGTCCTTTAGGAATGAAGAGGAAATCAACATGAAAAGTAAATTTTCAGATGAAGGAAAATTAAGAGAATTTATCACTAGCAGCTTTACTCTAAAAGAACAGAAAAGAAAGTTCCCTGAAGAGAAAGCAAAAGATAAGAGAAGGAAACTTTAAACATCAGGAAGGAAGAATAAAACAAAGAGAAAAATGTGAGTAAATACTAGAAAGAGAGAGAGAAACACATCTTTTCCTCTTGCTAAATTATATTTGATAGTTAAAGCAAAAAATATACTATCTGATTATGCCTAATTTTGTAAGACAATTATAAATGTGTGATGGTAAAGGGAGGTAAGTTTTCCATACTTCACTTGAACTGGTAAAAGTTTGATACCAGTAGACTGTGGGAATTTTTGTGTGTGTGTTTGTGTGTGTAATATCTATAGTAACAACTAAGAAAACTACACAAAAAGATATAAAACAACCATTACATATAAATAAGAATAAAGTTCTAAGTAAATATTCAGTAACCAACAGGAAGGAAGAAAAAAGAAAACCAAAATGAAAAACAAAAAAGGCAAATGGAAGACCAAAAGGTACAGTGGAAGACTTAAGCCCTAACATGTCAATAATTACATTTATTATAAATGGTCTACATATTCCAAATAAAAAGCAGAAATTAAAGCAGAAAAGCAGAGTGGATTTTTAAGTGATCAACCACATGCTATCTATAAGAAATTCATTTCAAATATAATGATATACATAGGGTGAAAGCAAAAGGATGGAAAAAGTTTGTATACCATGCAAATATTATTCAGAAGAAAACAGAAATGGCTATCTCATAAAGCAGAATTTAGAGTAAAGAAAATTACCAGAGGCTGAGAAGGATGTTATGTAATCATAAAAGAATCAACCCACCAAAAAGGTATAGCAATGTATATGCACAAAATATAGAGTTGCAAAATGTGTGAAGAAAACCTGGCTAAAAGAGAAATAGGCAAATTCATACTTAACAGCTGGAGACTTCAGCACTCCTCTCTCAACAACTGATAGAAGAAGTAGAAAACCAGCAACTGGGTAGAATTCAAAAGCTCCATCAGCCAACAGGATATGATTAATATTTACAGAACATTGCACTCCAAAACAGCAGAATACACGTTAAAAAAAAATCCATGGAACATAGGCAAATACACCAAATTTAAAAGAATTTAAGTAACACAAACTGCATTTTCTGACTACAATGGAATCAAATGAGAAATCAATAAAAGAAAAAGGGTGGAAAAATTTCTGAACACTTATACGTAACAAACACAATTCTAAATACTCCATACCTCACACTTAAAAATATATTGATTCCATGAAAATGAAAATATAACATATCAAAATTGTGGGGCACAGCTAAAGCAGTTCTCAGAGGGAAATTTGTGTCACCAAATGCTTACATTTGAAAAGAGTAAAAGTCTAAAATCAATTATCTAAGTTGTGATATCAAGAACTTGAAAAGAAAAGAAGAAATCAACTCAAAGCCAGCAGTAAAAAGAAAATTGGAAAGATCAGATCAGGTATCAATGAAATTGGGAACAAGAAAACAATAACTTTAAAAATCAATGAAACAAAGAGCTATTTATTTTAAAAGATCAATACAGTTGACAAACCTCTAACAGGAGGCCAAAGGAAAAAAGAGAGAAGACACAACTTGTCAATATCAGCAATGATAAAAGGACTATAATTGCAGACACTGTAAACATCAAAAAGACACACACACACACTTATTTGATTCCTTAAATGATCCAATGCCAAACTTTGACAACTCAACAATATGGAGATAATTTTCACAACTCTACAAATGTTAAGAAAATTATATTCATACTAAAACTCTCAACAAAGCAATCTTTGGTTCCAGATGGTTTCACTGGATAATTCTACAAAATATTCACAGAGGAATCAACAGTAGTTCTACAAATCGCTTCCAGAAAATAAGAGAGGAGTGGACTGCCCTATTTCTGTTGGAAAGCTAGTATTGCACTGATGAACTATTAGCAAACAGAATTCATCAATAAATGAAATAAATCATATGACATTTAATTTATTTCATATATTGATATGAATATATGAGTGTGGTTTTTCTAGGGATGCATAGCTGGCTCAAAATCAGAAAATCAGTCAATATAAAACATTAACAAATTAAAGAAGAAAAATCACATGATTATATCTATTGATGCATAAACTTTTGACAAAATTCAATACCTATTCATGATTTTAAAAGCTTTTAGAAAAACAGAAAGATAGAAATTTCTTTAACTGGGGCGGCACCTGTGGCTCATCAAGTAGGGTGCTGGCCCCATATACCGAAGGTGGCGGATTCAAACCTGGCCTCGGCTGAGAACTGCAAAACAGAAAAATAGCCAGGTGTTGTAGCGGGTGCCTATAGTCCCAGCTACTTGGGAGGCTGAGGCAAGAGAATTGCCTAAGCCCAGGAGTTGGAGGTTGCTGTGAGCTGTGATGCCATAGCACTCCACCGAGGGCAATAAAGTGAGACTCTGTCTCTACAAAAAAAAAAAAGAAAATTTTTTAACTGGATAGAAGTCATAAACAAAGCACTTACAACTAACATTACACTTAATAGTGAAAGATTGAAAGCTTTCCTCTAAGATCAGGAACAAGGCAAGAATGTCCATTCTCACCATTCTTATTCAATATAGTACTCTAAATTTTAGCCACTACAATAAGGCTAGAAAAGGAAACAAAAAGTATACAAATTGGAAGGAAGAAATAAAATTTTCTTTTTCCTGCATATGACATGATTGTTCATATAGAAAATTTCAACAAATCTACAAAAACCCCAAGAATAAGTGAGTTCAGCAAGGTTTTAGGATACAATGTAAACATAAAAAAGTCAATTGCATTTCTAAATACTAGCAATGAACATGTGGAAACTGAAATTTAAAAATACTATTTTAAACTTTAAAATATAGCAATATTTGTGTATGAATTGTATAAACAAGCACAGGAGTTGTGTTCTGAAAACTGTTAATCACTGATAAAAGAAATGTAAAAATATATAAATAAATGGGGTCCATACCATGTTCTTGGATTGACAGACTTGACATACTGAAAATGTCACTCTCTCCTCAAATTAAGGTTTAATAATGCAGCCCTTATATAGGTTTAATGCAACTCCTGTTAAAATTACAGCAAGATTATTTATAGATATTGATGGGATTATCCTAAAGTATAAAGAAAATGCAAAGGAACTTTAACAACTAAAATAATTTTTAAAAACAGTAATGAAGTGGGAAGAGCCAGTCTCCCTGATTTCAAGACTAACCCTTCTTTTGTTGATACTATGTAGTATTAGAGAGGGATAATCATATACATAAAAGGAACAGAAGTGAGAACTGAGATAATAGACCCAACTGAGTTTTGGCAATGGTGCAAAAGCAATTCAGTGAAGAAAGGATAGCCTTTCCATTAACTAGTGTTGGAATATTTGGACATCCATAGACTAAGAAATGAACCTTGACCTAATCCTCACACTTAACAAAAAAAAAAATTGATCACAGACCCAAATGCAAACTTTACAGCTATAAAATTTCTAGAAAAAATAGGAGCATCTTTGGTGTATCTAAGGCTAGGCAAAAGTTCTTAGAGCTAACATTAAAAGCACACTACTTAAATGATAAAAGTGAGAAATTAAACAACTAAAACTCTTACTTTGCAAAATACCCTGTTGGGAAGAAAATACAAACTTTGGAAATATAGATTGTGAAAAAATATTTGAAAACTACATTTTAATCAATGTGTTAATATCTAGAATTCAAAAAACATTTCAAATTTCAACCATAAAGAAAAAATTCAATTAGAAAATATGCAAAGACATGAATAGATATCTTAACAGAGGATATGCAGATGGGAAATAGATGAAAAGATGTTCAACATATTTAGCCATAAAAGAAACACAAATTAAAATCACAAATGCTGGTGAGAATGTGGAGAAACTGGACCACTTACATGTTGCTGGTGGTAATGTAGCCACACTGGAAAATAGTTTGTCAAATTAAAAAATTCCTCAAAACCTAAACATGTAACTAACATATGACCTAGCAATTGCATTCTTAGAAGTTTATGACAGATAAACGAAAACTTTATATTCACACAAAAATTTGTACCTCAATTTTCATAGCAGCTTTATTAATAATAACACCAAACTGAAAACAGCCCAGATGTCCTTAACTGGGTAAATGGTTAAACTAATTGTGCCATTTCCATACCATTGAATTCTAGTCAGAAATAAAAACAAATTGTTTAAGTACAGATGACCTTGGCTGAATTTATAGAGAATGCTAGGGTTAAAATCCTATCCTCAAATATTATATACTGAAATGATAAAATTAAAGAAATAGAAAATAGATTAGTTTGCCCAGAGGTAGAAGGCAGGCCCAGGGGAAAATAGATGTGGCTATTAAAAGACACCAAAATGGAGTTTTGGGGTGATAAATTGTTCTGTTCCTTGACTGTACCACTGTCAATATTTTGGCCATGATATTGTACTATAGTTTTGAAATAAATTATCATTGGGAAATCTAGGTTAAAAACTGTATGAGAACTCTCTGTAGTTTTTTTTAAATTGCAGATTAATGTGAGAGTACATCCCCTTTGTAGTTGTGTCCTGCCCCCAAAAGGTGTGTCATATACCCCTACTTTGTGCCCATTAAGTGGGAGCACCCCAACCTCTCCTCTTTTCCCCATCCCTCATGCCCACCTCAACTTGAAATGAGTTTTTCTCCTATGTGGGAGTGAATCAGATCATCTACTGGCTTCATATTAGTATTGATACCCTGGATATTTGCTTTTCCATTCTTGTATCTTCTGATACTTTAAAGAGAAGAATATATTTCATCTCCATCCAGGTTAGTACAAAAGATGTAAAGTCACCATCTTTTTATGGCTGAATACTATTTTGTGGGATGCATGTACCGCAGTTCACTAACCCATTTCTGAGTTTATGGGCATTACGTTGTTTGCATATCTTGGTGATTGTAAATTGAGCTGTGATAAACAATCTAGTACATATATCCTTATGATAAAATGATTTTTTTTCTTCTGGTAGATGCCTACTACTGGGATTGTGGAGTCAAATGGGAGATCTAATTTGAGTTCTTTGAGGATTCTCTATACTTCCTTCCAAAGAGGCTGTATTACTTTGCAATCTCACCAACAGGCTAAAAGGATTTCCCTCTCTCTACATTCACACCAGCATCTGCAACTTTGAGATTTTGTAATGTAGTCTAATCTTACTGGGGTTAGGTGATATCTCTGGGATGGTTTTATTTGCATTTCTCTGATGATTAGGGACAATGCACATGTTTTCATAAGTTACCATTTGACTGTCTTCCTAAGATAAGGTTCTGTTCGTGTCTCTTGCCCATTGATAGATGAGATTGTTTGTCCTTTTATGTTGATTAATTTGAGTTCTCTGTAGATCCTACTTATCAAGCCTTTGTCAGATTCATAATATGCAAATATCTTTTCCCATTCTGAAGGATGTCTCTTTACTTTGATGTTCTGTCCTTAGCTGTGTAGTTTTTCAGTTTAATTAAGTCCCATTTGTTTATTTTTGTTCTTATTGGAATTGCCAAGTAATTCTTCTTCATAAAATCTTTCCAGGCTGATAACTTTAAGGGGTTTTCTCACACTTTCTTCTAAGATTTTTATTGCTTCATGCCTTAGATCTAAATCTTTTATCCATCTTGGATCAATTTGTGTAAGTGGTGAAAGGTGAGGGTCCAGTTACAGTCTTTTACATGTGGTATCCAGTTCTCCCTGTACCATTTATTGAATAGGGATTATTTTCCCTAGAGTATGCTTTTGTTTGGTTTATCAAAGATCAAATGGCTGTAACAGATTGGTTTTATCTCTTGTTTTTCTATTTGGTTCCATATGTCTATGTCTCTACTTTTGTGACAGTACCATGCTGTTTTAATGGACTTGTAATATAACCTAAAGTCTGGTACAGTGATGCCTTCTGCATTGTTCTATATTGCCTTGGCTATATGTTGTTTTGTTTTGTTTTTCTGGTTCTATATGAAATGAAGAACTGTTTTTTCTAATTCTTCAGAGTATGATGTTGGTATTTTAATGGGGATTAGATTGAATCTGTAGATTGCTTTGGGTAGTATAGACATTTTAATAATATTAATTCTTCCCAGCCAGGAGCATGTATGCTCTTCCATTTGATAATGTCTTCTGTTATTTCTTTTTTTAGAGTTTCATAATTTTCTTTGTAGAGGGCCTTCATCTCTTTTGTTAGGTATGTTCCTAGGTATTTCATTTTCTTTGAAGCTACTGTGAAGGGAATTGTGTCCTTGATTAGCTTCTCAACTTGGCCATTATTGGCATAGACAAAGGCTACTGATTCATGGACATTGATTATATACCCTGAGACATTACTGTATTTCTTTCTTTCTTTTTTTTTTTTGAGACAGAGCCTCAAGCTGTCACCCTGGATAGAGTGCTGTGGCATCACAGCTCACAGCAACCTCCAATTCCTGGGCCCAAGCGAGTCTCCCACTTCCGCCTCCCAAGTAGCTGGGACTACAGGCGCCCGCCACAAAGCCTGGCCATTTTTTGGTTGCAGCCGTCATTGTTGTTTGGTGGGCACGGGCTGGATTCCAACCCGCCAGCTCAGGTGTAGGAGGCTGGCGCCTTATCCCATTGAGCCACAGGCGCCGAGCCTCATTACTGTATTTCTTGATCATTTCCAGGGGTCCTGTAGTTGAATCTCAGGGGTTCTCTAAATATAACATCATCTAATCAGCAAAGAGCAAGAGTTTGACTTCCTCTTCCCTCATCTGGCTGCCTTTTATTTCCTTCTCTTGCCTCATTGCCTTGTCTAGAATTTCTAGCACTATGTTGAATAGTAGGGGCAATAGATGACATTCTTGTCTATTTCCAGTTCTAAGTGGAAAAACTTTTAGTTTTATTCCATTCAGTATGATATTAGCTCTGGGTTTGTCATAGATGGCTGCACAGTTAATGAAATGTGACTACTATGCCTACTATGCCTGTATTCTTCAGTGTTCTAATTAGAAAAGGATGATGAATTTTATCAAGTGCTTTTTCTCTACATCTATTGAGTGGATCATATGATCTTTGTTTTTGTTTCTATTGATATGATGAATTACATTCATAGACTTGTGTATGTTAAATCAACTTTGCATCCATGGGATGATACCTACTTGATCATGATATATGATTTTTTAAATTCATAGCTATAAACTGATGGCTAAGATTTTGTTGAGTATTTTTAGTGAAATTGGTCTATAGTTCTCCTTTTAAGTTGGGTCTTTTCCAGGTTTTGGTATCAGGGTGATGTTTGCTTCATAGAATGTGTTGGAGAAGGTTCTTTCCTTCTCAATGTTTTGGAATAGTTTATGCAGTATGGGTGTAAGCTCTTCTTTGAAGGTTTGATAGAATTCTGTTGTGAAGCCATCTTGTCCAAGGCTTTTGTTGTTGTTGTTGTTGTTGTTTTTGGAGGCTTTTTAAATTGTTTCTCCAATGTCAGTGCTTGATATTTGTTTGTTCCTGAGGTTTCTTTCTTCTGTGTTAAGTCTAGGGAGATAGTGTGATTCTAGGTATTGGAGCATTTCCTACACATTGTCAAATTTCTGGGCATAGAGTTTATTATAGTAGTCAGAGATAATCTCTTATATTTCTGTTTTATGTCTTATTATTTCCTCTTTTTCATTTCAGATTGAGGTTATTAGGAATTTTACTATTCTGTTTCTAGTTAATCTGGCCAAAGGTTTATTGATTTTATTTATTTTTTGAAAGAACCAACTTTTTGTTTCGTTTGTTTTCTGAATGACTCTTTGGTTTTCAATTTCATTTATTTCTGATTTAATTTTGGTTATTTCTTTTCCTCTGCTAGGTTTGGGATTAGATTGTTCTTCCTTTTCCATTTCTCTAAGATGACTCATTAGGTTGTTGATGTGTTCTCTTTCTGTTTTTTGGATGTAGGCAGCTAATGGGATACATTTCTCTCTTAGGACTGCTTTTGCAGTACCCCGTAGGTTTTGGTCACTGTAGTTTAACTGTTATCATCTAGAAATTTAACAATTTCTTCCTTTATCTCTTCCTTGACCCAACTGACATTGAGCAGTTGTTTAGTTTCTATGTCTTCGTGTAGAACTGAAAATTTTTATTGGAATTGAGTTATACCTTATTACATTGTGTTCTGAGAAGATACACGGTATAATTTCAATTCTTTCAATTTTGTTGAGGTTTGATTTATATTCTAGCATATGATCTAGTTTGGAGTATGTTCCATGGGCTGACAAGAAGAACATATATTCCTTAGCTTTGGGATGGTGTATTCTGTATATGTCTATTAAACCCAGTTGTTCTAAGGTCACAGTTAAGTCCCTCATAACTTTGTTTAGTTTCTGTTTAGAGGATCTGCCCAGCTCTGTCAGAGGTATCCCCAGCTTTATGGTGTTATCAATATCATATTGCTCAGACCAGTCAAGGTCTGTTTCATAAATCTGGGAGCAGTTAAGTTGGGTGCATAAATATTTAGAATTGAAATGTCCTCTTGTTGTATTATTCCCTTGATTGGTATGAAGTGCCATCTTTGTCTTTCTTAATTTTAATTGCTTTACATCCCCTTGTATCTGAAAATAAGATTGTGACCCCTCCTTTCTTTTGATTTCCATTTGACTAAAATAATGTTTTCCAGCCCTTTCCCCTCAGTCTTATTTTGTTTATCTAGGTTAGGTGTGTTTCCTGGATACAGCATAGGGATGGCTTGTGCTTTTTTATCCAATCAGCCAGTCCATGCCTCTTCAGTGGGGATATCAAGCCAATTACAATTATTGAGAGAACTGGTAAATGTAGTGGAGTTCTATTTATCTTATTTTGTGAAAGTCAATTGCTTAGTTTCATTCTTTGCACTACTCTGGAAGCTAAATTTTCTCTCCTTTAGTTTCTGGGTGTTTACTTTGCTGGTGGTTGGTCCATTGTGGTGGTCAGTGTGGAGAATAGGTCTAAGTGTTTCCTGTAGAGCTGGTCTTATTGTGGTAAATTTCCTCAGTGTTTGCATCTGAGTGATAGATTTGATTTTTCCATCAATATTGAAGCTTAGTTTAGCAGGATACAGAATTCTGGGCTGAAAATTGTTTTGTTTAAGAAGATTCACAGTAGATGGCCATTCTCTTCTGGCTTGAAAATTTTCACTTGAGAAGGCTTTTGTCACCCTGATGAATCTGCCCTTGTAGGTCAGTTGGCACTTACTCCTGGTTGCTCGCATGATTTTCTCTTTTGTCTGGACTTTGGACAGGTTCATTACAATGTATCTTAGAGATGTTCTGTTTGTGTCAAGATGACCTGGGGTTCGATATCCCTCCAAAATAGTGTTTCAGTATCTTTAGTGATACTTGCAAAATTTTCATTTATGATATCCTCTAGTAGGGCTTCCATTCCTTTGGGACATTCTTCTTCTCCTTTAGTGATCTCAATATTTCGTATATTTGAATATTTCATGAAGCCCCATAGTTCTCTGAGCCACCTTTTTTGCCAGAGTCCAGTGCAACTGATTTGAAATGGCAGGAATTTCCCTGAGCTGAGTTGTCCTGGGCTATACTCATTCCTCTCCAAGTTGGCAGGAGGATGTTTGGGGGCCAAAACACCAAGGGGAGCCATCTGGGCACAGGTGCTGGACAGTGCCACTCCAGAATATTGGGAAAATTCCCCCCCATCAAGAGGGAGGTTTAGGAGAGGATGGATGATGGGTTGTGGCCACAGGCAGCAAGGAGGCTGAAGCCAAATTTGCTCACTATTTTCCTAGGCATGGATGTGGGAATAGTAGGTCTTTCTTCTTATGGCACTCTCCTGTGGGTTGAGAGCTCCTGTGGTTCACTATGTAAAGAGCCTCCAGTTGGAGAAGGGGTTGCCCTTACCCTTGTTCTTTGGGGTCCTCTAGTCTGTGCCTTAACTATCTTCTTTTCTCTTCCTTTCTCTTCTTCATCCTTGCAATTTGTCTTCATGGCATTGCTGACCTCTTGATTGCTTCTCTGTGATCTACTCACCCCCAATTTCAACTACTTTGAGTTTGCTTCAATCCAGTTTTCCTCCTCCTAGATGAGAGCTCCTGACAAAAACTGCCCCTACTTGGCAATATGACCCCATCACCTTCTAAATGTTTTTATGTAAAAATTTTGCTTTAAAGTCATGGTCTATTCTAAACCTCACAGGACTTTATAGTCAGCTTCTGGGGACTGCTTCTTTTCTTGCTGGTGTTTTATTTTACCTAATTTTTTCCCCATGTGTGGTCATTTTATCTTGAATACTGGAATTTGTGGATAGTATTACATAGAGACTCTTCTTTCTGTTACTCTATTCTGAAGAGTATTTGCTTTTGTTCTTGAATGCAATTTAATTACTTTCTCAGCACTTCATACATGTGAAAACTACATTTTCATTTTGTTATGGTGCAAAATATTCAGGTTTTCTTTTAGTCTTGGAGGTCATGTATTTTGGGTACATAACATTTTTTCCTAATTTATGGCATCTCTTGGATTTCAATGGAAAAGCCAATTCTTTCTAACTTCATGTGATTCAAACTTCAAACTCTGCCTCACCTGTGGTGGGAATCATTTAAAACTCTGCTCCCCAAAGGCTCAATAAAAATTTTCCCCGCTGTCTTAGAAGAAAATAATTCTGCCTAGATTTTTTTGCCTTGATGTTGTTGCTTTTTTCAGGGGTCCTAGAGTTCTTCTCTTACTTACAACTCATGAGTAAGTCAAGTTTACACATATGTGGGTAGCATATGTTAATATTTTATTTGGAGGCTCTGTGCATCCCTCCTTTTTAGGATTTTCCTCCTGAATTTCCAGTCTCTGGCAGCCAATGAATTCCATCTTTTGACACCTCATCCCAATAAAACAATAAATGTTTCTCTGATTAAATTCTAGCTATCATAATAATGTGTGGACTATGGGTTGTTTTCAGGGTAAAGAGGTATAAATGTAGTTCCTACTCAGTCCATTTTCTCTTTCAAATGCCAAACTTCCTCCAGTTTTAGCCTGGTTTTATTCATTCTTCACTGCCTCTGATACTTGTGTTTTTAAAAATATTTTATCACAATACCATTATCAGAACCAACACAAGAATATCAATAATTCCTTAAGTATTACCAAATAGCCAATGACTTCTCCTGAGTGCCTATTGCTTTCTATAGT
The DNA here is from genome assembly GCA_963574655.1 of Perodicticus potto. Classification (NCBI taxonomy): domain Eukaryota; kingdom Metazoa; phylum Chordata; class Mammalia; order Primates; family Lorisidae; genus Perodicticus; species Perodicticus potto. Next base: position 45,116 of record CAUYRH010008673.1, read on the forward strand.
ATTTATAAGTCAGAATACAATTGAGTCTTTTCTGTATTTTTAATTATTTCTCATAATTCTTTTTTAAACTATAGATGCCACCTCCAGCTGTCTTTTTTTGATTCATTACGATTATTTTTATTTATTTATTTTTTATTAAATCATAAACACATAAATCATGTATACATTAATGCATTTATGGGGTATGTGATGATTTCATATTAGAAATAGGAGCGTTTACATCACACTGTTTAACATATACCTTATCTCATTTATTTAATTATTGTGTTAAGACATTTATACTCTGTACTTAGATCCTACATGTACCCTTGCATTATGCACCATAGCTGTGATCCCACCATTCACCCTCCCTCAATATGACCTCTCCTTTTCCCTCCCACTCCCCTCCTCCCTCCTTCATCCTGGGCCATAGTTGTGATCTATTCTTCACATGGAAGTGTGAGTGATTGTAAATTAGTTTCATAATAGTACTGAGTACATTTTTCTTCCATTCTTGAGATACTTTACTAAGTAGGATATGTTTCAGCTCCATCCATGTAAATGTAAAAGAGATAAAGACTCTATCTTTTTTTTAAGGCTGCATAATATTCCATGGTATACATATACCACAATTTATTAATCCATTCATGGGTTGATGGGCACTTGGGCTTCTTCCATGACTTGGCTATTATGAACTGAGCAGCAATGAACAATCTGGTGCAAATATCTTTATTAAAAATGAAAGTCTTTTTCTTTTCAAATGTTTATTGAAATACAGGTTAAATTATGTAATGTGTGGAATCTGTTTTTATATAATGAAGAAGGAGTGGGTAAAAATATATCTGAAATGACATTGATGATAGTTGATATTTATGTGATAAATTGTGTGATGGGTACGTGCCAGTTCATTATACTGATTTTTATATTTTAGCCTGCTTGTGAAATTTCCCATAATGAGAAGTAAAATGTTTAAATTAAAAAATAAAAATATTTTATCCAGAGTTTATAATTGTTATGTGCGAGAAGATTAGTTTGATGAAAGATATTCCACTCTTTCTAGATCTGTCTCCATGACCTTTGTTTAAATATTAATTTATTGTTTTATAGTTTACCCAAATCAAGTAGGCAATATATTCAAACCACAAACCACATGAGCATAGGCCTGTGGTTATAAATTCTCAGGAATAAGTCTTTATCTGAATCCAGAACTCAGGTTGAAACAGACAAATTCATTTGGTACTTCACTGTGCAGAGTATAATTTTTTATTCACAATTTCACTGATGGTATGGGGTTCTAAAAGTTCAAGTTTCCTATAAAGATCTCCAACTGTGGCATTAGTGTTGCTTCACATGACACAGCTAACCACTTGTCCCTGTGAGGCCATTAATACCAAATCCTTTTGGTTCTTGATGCCAGCAGCTCCTACTAAAACAACAAGAAGGCTTACCATGTTTATTCTACAGTTTCTTCTTAGTTTACTTTTAGGTCGAACTATTTACTTAATATGCCATTTTGATGCCTAATAGGACCTTTGAACATTATATACCTAAAATGTTATAGAGCGCCTAAATTTTTTTATCAACTCTTTCTTTCCCCTAGCCTTCTACATCTCAGAGCAATAATATCATTATTCATCCATTTTCTTGAGACTTTTCAATTATTCTCTAAAATACATCTTAAATATGTTCACTTATCTCTCTCCATTGCCATCCTTCTAGTTTCAGCCTCTGGCACCTCCTATGTGAATTGTTGCAATGTCTCCAACTAGCCTCTTTATCTCACTTTCCCTAACACATCCTCCACAAGCAGCCCAAATAAACTTTTAAAATGGAGACCCTATTATGTCACTTCTTTACTTAAAGAAGTTAAATGATGCTACATTGTTCTTAGGGTAATATTTGAACTCGTATCATAGACCCAGCATGGTGAGAATCACACATACTTTTCATATCAGTTTGCCTCACTTTCCCCATCCCTCAGGACATACTGGTTGGCACATTGGTCTTCAAACTTTTTCTTTCACTCACAATTTTGGAAAGATGCATTTTTTTGGTGTTGGAGAATGGAGGTAGCCTTTGTCAAAGCCTTGACTATACAGGCAGTGATGACATCATCATCCAACATAGTAACTGGGGACATGTGACCCTGGACAGCAAAATTAGGATAAATCTGGGTCAGTCAATTCTGGTTTTTGAAGGTTGAAGAGATATGTAAATTTGTATTTATAGGTACTGCTATTGGCCTAACCAGTGAAAATGCTTCACAGAGGATTAACACTCAACAGTTCACATTTCCAGACTGAAAGAATGCTGGGACAGATGCCAGATTGCCATCCTTGCCATTCATAAAGTGATAAATTTCTTCTTTGTAATGTTCAACTAGAGTAGAGGCCAGCAAATCTTTTCTCAAAATCTCAATGTAATATTTTGTTGTAATATGTAAATATTTTAATCTCTTTAGGGTAGGCAGTCTTTGTTGCAGTGACTCAACTTTTTTGTGTTTATTGCAAAAAAAAAGATCACAGATATATGTAGGCTTTGCTATAAAGCTTTGCTATAATAAATAGGCTTTGCTATATACAAATTGACACAAAAGTTCGAATTTACATAGTATTCCCTGTGTCATGAAATATTATTCTTTTGATATTTTTCTAACCATTTAAAAAGGTAAAAACCGTTCTTAGCTTGTGGACTATACCACACAGGTCCTGGGCCAGATTTGGTTTTCCTACGACATCGTTTGCCAACTCCTGAGCTAGAACTTCATTTGGACTATGCAAGAGACTGCTCTGGGCAAGCTTCTGTATGTCTTTTAGGCTATGAGGAAGGCTAGAACAGGCTTGCTTTTCTCCTAGGACTTTGAACTCTAGCACACTCCAGGACAATGGTGATGTTGGCAATTTGTGGTTTTAGTGCATCCAGGGAATGTCAGAATGAGGCCCCAATACTTAATGCAGGATATAAAGCTGCTATATTGGGCCAGCTCAAGAACAGACAGTCCTCAAGTTACAAACAGCTGACTTACATATTACTTGCATTTACTTATGAAGGCTCTTATAGGCAATAGGAAAATGTACCTGGTCCAACATATAGACAAATTCAACTTAAGAGCAAGCTTCATTCATAACCCTGGGGACTTTCTATAAACATTCCTCAATTGTCCTCTTACCCCTCCCTCCTCTTTTCTACTACAAAAGTTATAAGTTAGCCAGAGAATGAGAGTGCTGCCTTTAGTCTGCCATCAATTAACATAACTTTAGTTGAGAATGGGTAGAACAGACTCCACTGGGCAGAGCTTGCAACAAGGCTGTAAGAGAGGGATTCAGGGGCCTTCTTTAGCCTGCCTTCTAGGACCAGGATTACGAAATACTGACAGAGGCATTTTATAGTGGAAAGGCCATAAAATTTGACAAGGTACAGACTTGAGTTGAAACTACCAGAAGTACCTCTCAATGTAGGCCCAGGGTAAATCAAGTTGACTCTCTGAACTCCCATTTCCTCATGTCCAGGAGTAAAAGCAGTGATGACCACCCCATCTCCAAGGGCACCAGGCATGGTGGGAGCCTGGTGATGGCACCCACTCAGCCCTGCAATGGGTGTGTTTATTAGATGCCCACCGTGCACCAAACACTGGTCTTGAAAACAAGTTACAACAAGTCTTTGTGTTCATGGAGTTTATAGTGTAGCATAGAAGATAGAAAATTAAGTAAATGTGAACAATAAAATGAGAAGGATGCCATGATAGGAGAAAAATAGGCAGTTCTGAGAACATATACCAGAGAGACCAACTGCCCTAGGGAGTCAGAGGAGGACTCCCTGAGGAGATGAGGCCTAAGCTGAAGCCTTGAAGATGAAGAGAGATAAGGAGATAATTTCATCCTGGTCTAAGGAATAGAGGGACATATGCAGGGGCCTTTGAACACTCAGCAAAATATTCATAGTCTACAAGGTGCCCCCAAAAGACCCAGACTCAGCTTTTACTTTTTAAGAAAGGAAGAAAGGTTGGCTGTAATACTAAACTAAGGCTAAAAAGTCATGGGTTCCTGGGAGATTATCTTTTCTTTCTTCTAAAGCAGAACAGAATTAAATTGTGGAGGGGAAAAAGCTTTGCTTTCCTGTAACAGGGAGAGGGTTAACATTTATCTTGACAAGGGTTCATTTCTTTTGGGCTTCTAAAAAGTTTGCAATTCAGGAATATTGATTTCTCTAAAGTAGAATTTTGGCCTTTAGTAAGCAATAAAGGAAAAGCATAAACCACCTTTTCTGTGCCAAATAATTTTGTTTTATTATCTAATCACCCCCTGTCTTTGAGAAGGCTCTGGACTGTGCCATTCATCAGTGGCTCCAGCAAGAACAGTGAAATATAGAGGAAAAATCAGCAAAGTCCCTTCTGAGAAGGAATCAGATTATTTTTATTTTCATTTTATGATTTTTACCATTAACAATAATTTTAATTTTCCTGGCTACCAAAATTAGAAATACCCAGAATACAGTATATTCAGAAATAATTCATGTTAATATGCTTTGAAAAATTCTCATTCTTTACTCTCTTTTCACCACTTGCCTGTCTCAAGACAGTAGCATGAGAAGCATGTGTGTGTGCTTTAGTCATGCATTCAGGGTTTCTTTCTTCATCTCAATGCATCCAAGGAGCTTTTTGAACACTTCTAATCATAGTTACATTCATGCTAAATCTTTAACCACAATTCACACTTGTTCTACATAACCTGGTCATTCACCAATACTGATTTCTAAAATCTTAAGAAGTATTCATCTTGAACAATGATGAAATTGCTTGAATACCCCTCTATAGGATATAGAAACATTTTTAGAAAGAATGCTAATTACTTCTAAAAACATTCAATAACATAATAATATAAAACTAATGGAACAGTCTAATGTTATCTCAAATGTCTTGCTCTAATGTCCTATTAGAGCAGTTCTCAATTCTTAAATTGTGAAAATCAGAAGTTGAGGAAAGATTGAAAAATGCATCAAGAAAGAATAAATTAGAGAGGAATAGACCTATGGCTATTTCTGTTTTACAAATATCAAGGAGTTTACACACCCACTTTTTTGTATTCCATCTTTTCCTACTACACAAAAGAAAATCCATATTAAAGTGACCTGAATTGGTATCATTAATCAGTCTAGGGTTCAAATATCTAGCATAATTATGAAGGGATAATTTTAAGGTTATCTGTAGTGCAAAGGAAAGAGAATCAAGCAAGAAATGAGCAACAGTGGTTCTGAGCACAAGTCCTGCTTTTAGCAGGTGTGTTAACTCGTGCTAGCCACTATTATCTTTAGATCTCAGCTTTCTTTAATTTCATTAGGATCATAGCAACTGTGACTTAATTCCCTAAGTCATTATTCCCTAAGTCAAATACTCATCCCAGAGCACCCCAACTATGTGTTTCTAATTTTCTGCAGTTAATATTTAGTGCGTACTTTGTTGTGAAAAAAGATTATACTTGCAACTGAGTAGTCACCCTCAGTTTGGTACTTTTTGTAGTTTCAAGCATCCACTAAGGGTCTTAGAATGTATCTCTAGCAGATAAGAGGGTGCTGCTGTATACCAGTTCATTTAATTTTCACTCAAATATATTGATAAGAAGTTTGGTGGCAACAACAGCTGAAATTATTGAATGAAATTAATACTTACAGGCCCAGCATGGAGGCTTATACCTGTAACACCAGTGCTTTGTGAGGCTGAGGTGGGAGGATCACTTGAGGTGAGAAATTCAGAGTGACAGTGAACTGATTGTGCCATTGCATTCCAACCTGGGTGATACAGCAAGATCCTTTCTCATAAAAGTAGAAAAAAAGAAAGAAAAAGTTAAATTAATATTTGTGAATTTATGCTGATACCAGTGGTTATAGTTGATCAAGAACTAAGAATATTTGGAGTGAAAATTAGAGATACAACAAATATTTGAAAGTTAAAGTGTTACAGATATTACCTTCATACCATAAACTCAAATATATGATAGAGAGATTAAAACAGTAAGGACAGGTCTGGTATATATCCAAAAGACCAAAAATCACATTATAACAAAGATACTTGTACCAGAATGTTTATTTCAGCCCAATTCATAATTTCTAAGTCATGGAAGAAGCCCAAGTACCCATCAACCCACGAATGGATTAATAAATTGTGGTATATGTACACCATGGAATATTATACAGCCTTAAAAAAGATGGAGATTTTACCTCTTTCATGTTTACATGGATGGAGCTGGAACATATTCTTCTTAGCAAAGTATCTCAAGAATGGAAGAAAAAGTATCCAGTGTACTCAGCCCTACTATGAAACCAAGTTATATGAAAGTCATATAAACCAAGTCATATGAAAGCTGTAATCCAATTATAGTCCAAGATGAGGAGTGGGGCAAGGGAGGGGAAGGGAGGGGGAGGATTTGTGGAGGGAAGGTAGGTAATTGGTGGGACCACACCTACAGTGCATCTTACAAGGGTACATGTGAAATTTACTAAATGTAGAATATAAATGTCTTAACACAATAACTAAGAAAATACCATGAAGGCTATGTTAACCAGTTAGATGGAAATATTTCAAATTGTATATAAAACCAGCACATTGTACCCCATGATTGCATTAATGTACACAGCTATGATTTAATTAAAAAAATAAATAAAATGATAAGGACAAAAATTTAAATTAGAGAATTAGAAAGAATAAAGCAAATACATTTTTGATCTCATAAATAAGAAATTTTAGAGATGAAAAAATTAGCAAAGAAAAAAATAAAGATTTAACAATATAAAGATTAAAAATTTCTTACCTTTTAGTTGAAAATTTAAAACAAATATTCAGAAGAAAATATTTGTAAAAACATAACAAAGGATCAATCTCAAAAATTTTATATAAATCAATAAACATACTAAAGATGCAAAAGTACCTGGATAATGAGCAAGGGGAAATTCAGGTAAATTAGAAATATCTGGGAAAATGTTCATTTATACCAGTAACATTTTAAAATGTAAATTTAAGAATATAATTTAATCAATTAATGTGAAAGGTGTGAAGTTAGAGGCAAGTGAGTCTATTCCAGAATTACCATAGCTGAAAACCTCAACATGATCTCAAAATATCTTAGTAATTTATCAAAATATATCTCCCTTCTTGTTTCATAATAAATATCATGCCATCCATAATCCATTTTGTAGGAAAAACTTTTTATTCTTGCCCCTCCTGTACCATGTAAAAATTCTCTTATATTTGCAAGATACTTCACAAGTCAGGAGGAGGCTTTTCACATGAAACATTCTTCCTAACCCAATAAAACAGATACTGTAACATTCATTTATAGACTAAGAAATAGCCTCTCATGGGGCTAATTTATTTGCTCAATTAGTAAATAAACAAAGGTTAAAATTCAAGTGAAATTTCTTTTGTGGAATGCTACCTCCCACTGGTTGTTATAAATTTTTGCTGTTCAATGTTTTCTCTGTTCTCTTATGATGCCAGATTATAATGGTACTTATTTATCCTTAAGGAACAGAAGATGAAAGTAACAGATATTAGGATCTGAAATCCTTATCATTTGAGAAAGAACAATCTAAAATTCTGAGTGAATTAATTTTCAATCTCTTAGATTAGAATTTAAACACCATTGACTAAGTTTTCTTATATTTCTTTCACTAATTAAAATTTTTCTATCAATGTTTAACTCTTGAAAAATGAATAAATTCAGTTTAAAAATAAAAATTCAGCAATTTTCAAATAGAAAAATCACTCGTATTCATTCTAGGAGTGATACAAGTAAAACCAAAGTGAATTATTCCCAGAGAATGACAAAAGTTTTGTCAAAATCAATTCATCAGGGGATTCTGGGAATGGCCGACTGGTAGCAACCCTCAGCAGAGGCTCCTGACCAGAGGGAGAAAAACTGGACAGAATCAGACTCTATGAAGCCAAAGGTAGGAAGCTGAGCCAAGAAAGAAATTTGGCAAGCTGTGACTCCAAGGAATAGCATTCAAGAAAACAAATTACAGGTACAAAGCCTATTGAATGGAGGATGGGAGACCCCTCCACCAAGCGAGAAGCCCACTGCAGGCTCTCTGTGAGCAAGCAGGGAACAAAAGACCTCTCATCTTACCTCACTGGAGAGAGCCACTAAACACTGGGTGTCTTTCTCCCGGAAAGTCCCACTTATGAACCTAGACACCACCCTGCCAGGCATAAAATTGAACAGATATTTTCTGCCACAATTCCAAACTCCCAGTCTACCATTCCCACCTCTCATGGCAGTCTGAAGTTCTGCCCCCTGCAGAGCACAGAGTGTTTGGTCTTTCCCTGAGAGATCTGGGCATAGTGTGGACCGCTGGCCATCAGGATGGAATCTGTGACTAGAGGGGAAGAAAGGGACTTGGCAGGAGGAGGAGCAGTCCTCTGGTTATGACTTTGCTAGGCCAGTGGTGGTGTTGACTCTTGGTTTGGGCTGTGTCTGGCAGGAGGGAGTGCAGAAACCTGGCTCTGATGGTGCTCAGAGTGGGCGAGTGGTTGCCCCATGTGGACTGAGTTTGGTGGCAGGGCTGGTCCCCAGCCCCAGTTGGGTTGGTAAGCAGAGGCTTGCCAGGTGTGGACCGAGACTTGAGGGCAAGGGCGTGGTTCCCTGACTCCAACGGAACCCTCGAGCAGAGGCTTGCTGGGTGAAGACCAGGACCTGAGGGCAAGGGTGTGGTTCCCTGACTCGAACAGAGCTGATAAGCCTCTGTATGTGGACTGAGACCTGCAGGTGGGTGCATGGTCCCCTGACTCCAACTGGTTTGGCAAGCAAAGGCTTGCTGGGTGTGGACTGTGACAGGTGGGCATGGCATGGTCCCTGCTCCAACTGGGCCTATGAACACGGAAGTGGACAACAATGTGGACTGAGTCTGGCAGGCAGGGGTGTGGTTCCCTGACTCCAACTGGACTGGCAAGCAGAAGCTTGCTGGGTGTGGACAGAGACCAGAGGCCGGGTGTGTGTTTCCTGGTTCCAACTGGGCCTGTGAGCAGAGAAGTGGTCTACAGTATGGACTGAGTCTGGCAGGCAGGGGCATGGATCCCTGGCTTCAAATGTGCTGTTGGAGACTCTTGTATCCCTCTCTGTTGAGCAGGGTTTGCACTGCCTAAAACAATTTAATTGGAACTGATGTCTGGGGCTGTCCACCTAGGGACAGTCTGAGGTTGACCTTCGAAGTTCTGTAGTGGAAAAGAACTGAAGGGTGGAGGCTGAGCACTGCAGCTGTCTGTATCTCCTCACAGCTGCAATTTAAACCTAATACTGTTTAAACCTAATACTGTTTAGGATAGGATAGAGGTTGGTATTAATATCTGATATTAAAATAGAGCTAGCTTGCACTATCTCACCAAGTATGTACTCAGAGTCTCCAGCCAAACCTCTGAAAGGGGCCTTTGTAAGGTTGTAGGAGATAAGCCACAATTACAAAACCTAGCACTCTGGTAAGGGGCTGATTATCTCCACAACCTGGGAATCCTAATTCAACCTCACCCTAGCAGTTCTAATAAACAAACGTTGGAAAATAAACATGCTGCAGAACCAACAGAAGAACTCTGACAACATGAATAACCAGAGATCAACTCCTCCAAGGAATGACAAAGAAGATACAGCTGAAGATGCCATGCAGAAACAGAATTTAGACTATGGATGGCAAATAAGATGAATAGAATGGAAGAAAAGTTAGAAATTGAAATTCAAAGAGTAATTCTAAAGTTGTCTCAAGAAATTCATGAATTCAAAGACCAAATCACCAAAGATAGGGACATAATGATAAAAGACATAGCAGAGCTCAAGGAAATGAAAAAGTTAGTTGAGAAGCTCCGAAATACAGTAGAATCCCTCAGTAATAGAGTTGATCAGGCAGAAGAAAGTATTTCTGAAACAGAAGAGCAAGCTTCTAATGTTCCCAAACACTTAAAGAGGCAGACAAATGGAGAACAAAAACTGATCACTCCCTGAGAGAGTTGTGGAATCACTCTAAAAGACCAAATGTTCATCTTATAGGAATTCCTGAAGGAGAAGGGGATTGCCCTAAGGGTACAAATACTCCATTCCAAGAGATTATGAAGGAGAATTTCCTAAGCATTACAAGAGATACAGAACTTCAGACAGGAGACAGTTTCAGAACCCCCCAAGACTTAATCCAAATAAAGTATTACCTAGACACATTGTGATTAACTTTGCCAAAGTTAATATGAAGGGGGAAATTCTGCAAGCAGCCAGACATAAAAAAAGCATCACCTACAAAGGGAGAAATATCAGAATGACTGCGTATCTCTCAGCTGAAACATTTCAAGCCACAAGAGGATCTTCAATCTCTTAAAACAAAACAACTTTCCACCCAGGATCCTGTATCTAGCTCAACTGAGTTTCATTTGTGATGTAGAAATCAAATACTTTACTGACTTACACATATTGAAGAAATTTGCCATAACTAAACTAGCTCTCCAGGATATTCTCAGACCAGCACAATGCTCTACCACCAAAGTAACTCACTCAGAAATTTCTGAACAAAACTCAACTCCCACAGTGGTGAAAGGATTAAAAATATCCACTGGACATTCAAAAAACATGACACCCAAAACACAACCAGGCTTATCAATTCTCTCAATTAATGTGAATGGCTTAAACAGTCCTCTAAAGAGGCACAGGGTGGCTGACTGGATACATAAACACAGACCAGATATCTGTTGCATACAAGAATCTCATCTTACCTTAAAAGTTAAAAATAGACTCAGGGTGAAGGTGGACTTCTATAATACAGGAAAATGTATAGAGGATTAAATATCATACTTACTACAACAGCCACCAATATTATAAGTCACCTGAAGAATTACTGAGAACAAGACATTCTCCTGGCATGTAGAATGCCAGGAGGTGTAGGCTCCTCACCTCTTGCAGTGTGTACTGTCAATCCATGTCTCTCATGATCATTTATGCAGTCACGACACAAATGGAAACCAGAAAGAACCAGGGGTTGCAATTTTAGTTGCAGATACAATTGGCTTTAAACCTACAAAGATAAAGAAAGATAAGGATGGTCACCACATATTTGTCAAGGTAAACACCCAACATAAAGAGATTTTGATAATTAACATTTATGCACACAGAATGCTCCTTAATTTATAAATCAAACCCTAATGGATATGAACAACTTGATATCTTCCTACACTATAATAGTTGGAGATTTTAACACCCCTTTGACAATTTTGAATAGATTCTCCAAGAAGCAACTAAACAAAGAAATATTAGAATTAAACCTGACCCTAGAACAAATAGACTTAACAGACCTCTTCAGAACATTCCATCCTAATAAAACTGAATATACATTCTTCTCATCAGGCCATGGGTCATTCTCCAAAATAGATGATATCCTAGGACACAAGTCTAACCTCAGCAAATTTAAAAGAATAGATTATTCCTTATATCTTCTCAGACCACCATGGAATAAAAGTTGAACTCAAGAGCAACAGGAAAACTCATAGTCAAAGAAAGTCATGAAAATTAAATAATTTTAGGTTGAATGATAGTTGGGTCAAAGATGAGATTAAGAAGGAAATCACCAAATTTTTGGAACAAAATGATAATGAAGACATAAATTATCAAAACCTGTGGTATACTGCAAAGGTAGTCCTATGAGGGAAATTATAGCATTGGAAGCCTTCATCAAGAAAACAGAAAGAGAGGAAGACAACAACTTAATAGATCTTCTTAAACAACTGGAAAAAGAAGACATTCCAGTCCCAAACCCAGCAGAAGAAAAGAAATAACCAAAATTGGGGCAGAACTAAATGAAATTGAAAACAAAAGAATCATTCAGAAGATCAATGAAACTAAAAGTTGGTTTTTTGAAAAGATTAATAAAATTTATAAACCTTTGGCTAACCTAACCAGAAACAGAAAAGTAAAATCTCTAATATCATCTAGCAGAAATGATATAGGAGAAATAACAACAGACACTACAGAAATTCAAAAAATCCTCAATGATTACTACAAGAATCTCTATGCCCAGAAATATGAAAATCTGAAGGAAATGTACCAATATCTGTAAGCATGCCACCTTCCTAGACTCAACCAGAAAGAATTAGAAATCTTGAATACACTGATATCAATTACTGAAATGGCATCAACAATACGAAATCTCCCAAAAAACAAAAGTCCAGGACCAGATGGCTTCACATCTGAATGCTATCAAACCTTTCAAGAGGAACTGGTACCTATATTATACAACCTTTCCAAAGCATAGAAAAAGAAGTTTCCCAACACATTCTATGAAGCAAATATCACCCTGATCCCCAAACCAGGAAAGGACCCAACAAAAAAGAAAAATATAGACCAATATCATTAATGAATATTGATGCAAAAATATTCAATAAGATCTTAGAAAAAAGAATTCAACAAAACATCCAAAAAATATACATCATGATCAAGTTGGTTTTATTCCAGGGTTCCAGGGTTGGTGCAACATACATAAATCTATAAATATAATACATCACATCAATGAAACAAAAAACAAAGACCACATGATTCTCTCAGTTGATGCAGAAAAAGCTTTTGATAACATCCAGCATCATTTCATGATCAGAACACTTGAGAAAATAGGCTTAGAAGGGACATTTCTTAAACCAATAGATGCTATCTATAGCAAATCCACAACCAACATCATATTGAATGTTGTAAAATTGAAAACATTTCCACTCAGATCAGGAACAAAGCAAGGATGCTTATCTTTGTCTCCACTGTTATTCAACATAGTAATGGAAGTCTTAGCCATTGCAATCAGGCAAGAGAAGGTGATCAAGGGTATCCAAATAAGGTCAGAGGAGATCAAATTCTCACTCTTTCAAGATGATATGATCCAATATCTGGAAAATCCCAGGGACTCAACTATGAGTTGATCAAGGAATACTGCAGTGTCTCAACATACAAAATCAATACTTACAAATCAGTAGCTTTTATATATGCCAGCAATAGTCAAATTGAAAATATGGTCAAGGACTCTAGTCCTTTTATAGTAGTGCCAAAGAAGATTGCGTACCTGGGAATTGACCTAACAAATAACGTGAAAAAGCTCTATAAAGAGAACTGTGAAACTCTGAGAAAAGAAATAGCTGAAGATGTTAACAAATGGAAAAACATACCATGCTCATGGCTGGGAAGAATCAACATTGTTAAAATGTCCATACTACTCAAAACAATCTACAGATTTAATGCAATCCCTATTAAAGCACCATCGTCATACTTTAAAGAGCTTGAAGAAATAGTTCTTCATTTTATATGGAATCAGAAAAAAATCTCAAATAGCCAAGACATTAATCAGAAATAAAAACAAATCAGGAGATATCATGTTACCAGACTTCAGTCTATACAATAAATCTTTAATGATCAAAACAGCATGGTACTGGCACAAAAACAGAGAGGTAGATTTACGGAACAGAATAGAGACCCAGGGATGAACACACCTACTTATTATCATTTGATCTTTGACAAGCGTATCAAAAATATTCAGTGGGGGAAAGACTCCCTATTTAACAAATGGTACTGGGTGAACTGGCTGGTGACCTGTAGAAGACTGAAACTGGACCCCTACCTTTCCCTTTAACAGAAATTGATTCTCACTGGATAAAAGATTTAAACTTAAGACATGAAACTATAAAAATACTAGAAGAGAGTGCAGGGAAAACACTTGAAGAAATTGGCCTAGGAGAATATTTTATGAGAAGGACCCCGTGGGCAATTGAAGCAACACCACAAATATATTACTGGGATCTGATCAAACTAAGAAGTTTTTGCACAGGCAAGAGCACAGTAAGTAAAGAAAACAGGTAACCTTCAAAATGGGAGAAGATTTTTTCAGGTTATGCTTCCAACAAAGTTCTGATAACTAGAATTAACAGAGAACTCAAATTAATAAGAAAAGAACAAATTACCCCATTTCTATGTGGGAAAGAGACTTGAACAGAAACTTCTCTGATGAAGACAGGTGCCTGGCCTACAAACACATGAAAAAATGCTCATCGTCCTTAATCATCAGAGAAATGTAAATCAAAACCACTTTGAGGTATCATCTAACTCCAGTAAGATTATCTCATATCACAAAATCCCAATACTACAGATGTTGGCGTGGATGTGGAGAAAAGGGAACACTTCTATGTTGCAGCCCATATAGCCTATGGCTAGGAGGAGTGAGAGTTACAAGAAATACCTGTACAGCTCAATAATGGAACACCTTGGTGGAAAGGGCATGGAGAGGGATTTAGCTCTCCTAACAAGCATGAGAGCTCACGAGATGAAAGCAGTAGTGAATTGGCAGTCTCTACACCTGTGGTGTTGAGGCACGAGATCAGCCTTATATTAGGCTGGAGGAGCAGGCAGTCAGAGAGCATGCACATTCTATCATGGACTCACTTACTCTGACTCTGTCTCCTCTTCTGCCTGCAGAATGCTAGCATGGCCTCTCTCTGCTGAAGATCACTAAGCTCTGCTAAAGACTAAGATCTATCTTTCTAAGAAGACTGCTTTACTTTCTCTAAGACTCTCTCTCTCTCTCTCCAGCTAAAGTAGATAGCCCTCAGGCACCTAAGAGACCTGAGCAAGGTAACTTAGCAGACCACGTCTGGAACCTAGTTAAGCCAGGCCTGAGACCTGGCCAGTCTTAGGCCCTGACAAGTGACACTTCTACACTACTGGTGGAAATGCAAGCTAGTACAACCTCAATGGAAAGAAGTTTGGAGAATACTCAAGGAACTGAAAGTAGACCTACCATTTGATCCTGCGATTCCTTTATTAGGTATATACCCAGATGATCAAAAATTATTTTACAACAAACACATTTGCACCAGAATGTTTGTTGCAGTCCAATTCATAATTGCCAAGACATGAAAACAGACCAAGTGCCCATTGACCCATGAATGGATTAACACATTGTGGTATAGGTACACCATGGAATACTGTGCAGCCACATAAAAAAATGGAGACTTCACATCCTTTATGTTTACCTGGATGGAGCTGGAACATATTCTTCTTAGTAAAGTATCTCAAGAATGGAAAAAAAGTATCCAGTGTACTCAATACTACTATGAAATCAATATGTAATCAACTGCACATTCATATGAATGGTGAAACATAACTATAGTCCAGAGAGTAGAAGGGAAGGGGAGAGAGAGGGGATGGGAGGTGGAAAGTGGGGAGAGGGACTTTATTTGAGGGGACTTCACCTAATGTGCATGATGCAATAGTACATTTTAGAACTATTAAGAAAAGAGTATAATTGTGAAAAAAAGAAAATACAATACAAAACAAAATCAATTCCTCATTCATAATAATTTTTTAAATTAAACTTTTTATTTTGAAATAAAATTTACATGTGGAATGAAGAAATACTACAGAGAGGAGGTGGAGCGAGATGGTGGACTAGAAATATCTATCCACTAGCCACTTGAGGCAAGGCAGGGGAAGGAAATCCCAAGCCATGTCTGGTTGACATCACTCTGGGAAACAGTAAAGGAGTGGTGGGCAACTGGAGACAGGGAGGAGGTCTGGAGTTGAATAACCCAGCACAGAAGATGAGTGCATGGGAACAGGCAGCTTGCCTGCAGAGGACTGGTGACAGGAGGGAGCTGTCCTGCAACTTTTTTGTTTGGAGCTAATCTACTTATTGGAGTGGCCTTATAAGGCTTAAATCAGTGGGTGGACTGTAACAGTGTCAAGAGGCTGTGTCTGAATACCAGGTGGGAAAGATCTACAATTGGCTTCCCTGCTAGCTGGGAGGCCATTGGGAAAGCCATGTGGGAGAAACAGTCAGTAGGGTCCTAGTGCACTGCCAGCTCTGTTTCACCTGCTGAGCTCGGGCATCCATTCTTAGAGTGAGCTGAGTGGCTCCTGCACCTCTGGGGATTTTTGTCAGGGGGCACTGAGAGACTTGCCTCCTAAGGAATCTGGTGAGAGCTTTAGGACCTCCAACCCTGTGGGGACTAAATGCTGATAAAACAACTAAGCACTGATTGAGGGCAATTAAGTCAGGAAGACAGGACCAGATCTCCTAAGCAACTAAAGTAGTTTCTAGTATGCACTGTTAACAAGAAAACCAGCTGTATTGTCTGTCTCTTAATACCACAGTGCCACCTGGTGTCCATGCAGTATATTGCTATTTATTTATCTATTTATGCATATATATTTATATGGAGCTTTTTATTCCTTTTCTTCTCTTTTTTGTTGTAGTTGCTCTTGGTTTTTTGTTTTTCTTTCTCTTTGGTTGGTTAGATTTTTATTTTTTAATTTTTACTTTCTTTAATAGCAAGGGCTTCCTTATTTTTGTATGAGTTTTCATCCTCTTTTAATCTCTTTCTTTTTTATTTCCCTCCTTTTTTTCTCTTTTGATAGACATTCTTCTACTTTTCTCATCTATGCCACATAAATTTTTCATAGAACAGCTAAGATATCCTTTTTTATCTTTATAATCATATTTTTAATTTTCTTTATTCTTATTTGTTTTCTTTTCCTTTTCTTTGAGTGCTGGGGGGGGGTCATGGCATTGTTCTGGCTGGGGGCAGGGTCATGGCAGGAGTCCAGCTCAAGGATGGCATGAGGTCACAGTCCAAGGTGTCCTTCTGGCTTTGGCCTTTGGAAAGACAGTATTGGCAGGTCACCACTATGACATACTTCTGAATTTTTCTTTTTTCTTATCTTCTTTTTGTTTTCTTTCTCTTCCTATATTTGGGGGATATGTGGGTCTGGCCTTTACCCAGGAAGGTAAGGAGCTCCTCAAATCAAGGGACCTACCTAGCCTGCCCCCAAAAGTCCTGGGGTTGCAGCATGGCCATAGCACCCTGCTGAAGAACACCATTTCTCCTGTTACTCTTGCTCTCTTTCTGTCCTACTTCTCTCCTTTCCTCCAGTTCTTTTCTTTCATCACCCTTATTCTCTCTTTTTTTTTTCTTTCTTTTCCCTTTCTTTCTCCCCTTTTGGTCTTTACTCTTCTCTTCCTTTTGGCCTTATATCAACAGGCCACTTCAATACCTAAGCTCTCAGACAAGGTAATTCAAAGTGAAGGAGGCAGTGGGAAGGATAAAGTACAGGAAGGAAGTGAACAAGAAGAAAACGTATATGAGGAGGAAAACAGAAAAATTCAGGCAATATTATAAAAAAAAACAGAAAAATTCTGGCAATATTATAAAACAAAAGAGAACTGGGTGGCTCCTGTGGCTCAAAGGAGTAGAGCGCCAGCCCTGTACACCATAGGTGGTGGGTTCAAACCTGGCCCCAGCCAAAAACTGAAAAACAAACTAACTAAAAAAAAACAGAGCACCCCTCCTCCACAAGGGACTATGCGGCAGCTACCGCAGATGACTCTATCTATAAAGAAGTAAAGGAAATGACAGAAAGGGAACTTAATATATGTATGGTAAAGGCAGAAAAGGGAATTGACTAGAAAGTGAAAAAACAGATCAAAAAATGGATGAAAGATATGAAAGATAAAAAAGACAAGGCAGAGCTTAAGGAAATATGGTAGTCAATCAGGGAACTTAAAGATGCAGTAGAGAGTATCAATAATAGATTAAATCATGGAGAAGAAAGAACCTCAGAGACACAGGATAGAGCTCTTAAGCTAACCCAGGCAGTTAAGGAGGCAGAACAGAAGAGAGAGAAAGCAGAACATTTGCTTAGAGAATTATGGGACTAGAAAAATGAGCAAAGCCTTCTAGAGTTGTGAAACAGTACTAAGAGATCTAACATATATGAAATTGGAACTTCAGAAGGAGAGAAAATTGGGTATAAAAATATTTGAAAAAATAATGTTTGAAATTCCTACATTTGTTGAATATGTTAACTTACAAATCCAAAAGATCAATAAATCTCAAAGACACTAAATAGAAAGAAATCACATTAAGCATATCATAGTTAAATTTCAAAAAACAACAAAGGAAGAAAAAAATCTTGAAAGCAGCAAGAAAGTGATCTAGGTAGTATTCTATACAGGGCAATAATAATTAGTGGATGACATTTCAACAGAAATAATGAAAGAGGAACAGTGTTGGAATTTCATAGACAAAGGACTAAAAAAAAACCTGTAACCAAGAATTTTATATCAATCAAACTATCTTTAACAATTACTATGTTAAATTAAGATGTTTTTAGATAAACAATACACAATTTGTTTTAGCTAACTTTCCCTTACAGATAGATTTTCAAAAGTCTTTGAGACTTAAAGAAATGGACATCAACAGTAACTTGATCTTCCACAAGGAAGTAAGAGTATCTGAAATGCCAAATATGTAAGGACATACTTATTTTTCCCTCAATGTTTATGAACTTCTGTTGCAAAGCTTCTACATTTCATCAGATGTAATTAAAAATTAACACTAACTAGATTGTGATAGATTCAAGATACATGTTCTAATCACCAAGGAAACCCCTGAAAACAATCCAGTGAAAAGATATTGAAAGTCAGCAGCAAATACTCATGCTGACTGGATGTTTGATAAAAGCTCTTATTTGCCAACCAGTGACAAACACTTAATATTTTAGAGTAGAAAATTGCCAGGGATGGCTGCCAGGTAAACTCTTTTTAAGTGATGACTATTAGCCCATTATTGATCTCTGATTGAAATTATATCTATTACTAAATGGCATAAATTATTTTGAGAACTAAAGTGTTCTGCACATTAATAGGTTGTGTCAGAAAAATATTGCAATTGGGAGGTAACTGCATCGAGGAAAGAAAGGGTGTACTCAGGGACTCCATTGAGGGAGCCCATTGCCAACATGAGCAAGGGACAGAAAATAAATAAAGGCCCATATCTATCTCCCTTATGAGTTATTTAACTCCATAGCTGAATAAGTGTTCACATGTGAATAATATGGAGGATCCCAAAAAGGCAGCATGGCTAACAGAAAGGAGCTTAAATGTGAAGTGATA
Organism: Perodicticus potto; assembly: GCA_963574655.1. NCBI lineage: Eukaryota > Metazoa > Chordata > Mammalia > Primates > Lorisidae > Perodicticus > Perodicticus potto. The sequence continues at coordinate 64,037 of CAUYRH010008673.1, forward strand.
ATACTCCTCTCAAAGGTGATGCTGCATTGTGCCTCACTTGATAGAGTGCTATGGCGTCATAGCTCATGGCAACCTCAAACTCCTGGGCTTAGTAATTCTCTTGCCTCAGCCTCCCCAAGCTGGGACTACAGGTTCCCATTACAACGCCTGGCTATTTTTAGAGACAAGGTCTCGCTCTGCCTCAGGCTTGTCTTGAACCTGTGAACTCAGGCAATTTTAGGTGTGAGCCACCACACCTGGCCACATATATATATTTCTAAAAACCAAGCTGTTAAGACTCAAAAAATAAGACACAAACTTTCTAAAAATATTAGCAAAGGATTTAAACAGATGTTTCACAAAAGAAGTTCTATAAATGACCAATAACATGAGAAAAGTTGATCAACATTACTCATTTTCCAAGAAATGAATATTAAAATTACTACACATTCCCCAGAATAGCTAATATTTAAAAAATAAAACAAAAAACTTACAACACTAAGTGTTAGCAAGGATGTGAAGCAACTGTGACTCTCAAACATTGCTGTGGAAAATGGTAAGGCTGCTTTGGAAAGAATTTTACAGTTCATTTTAAAGGTAAACATAACTTACCTTAAAATTCAGCAGTTCTGATTCTAGGTTTTTACCCTGAGAATGCATATGTTTGGACTAAGACTTGTCAAAACTGGAAATAATCCAAGTGCCTATCGACTGCAGAAAGGACAAATAAAATGTGGTGTATTCATAACATGGAATAATACTCAGCACTAAAAACCAAGCACACGATATGTGAAGTCTGAAGTGTCACTCTAAAGCACACTGGAGGATTCTATTGATATGACATTCTATAAAAGGCAAAACTACAGCAAACAAAAGTAAATCATAGCTTGCTTAAAACTGGGGTGGCAGAGGAGAAGGGGACATGGGATTAGGGGACAATGGAAACAGGCAGGAAAGAACACTTGTGGATGGTAAGGAGGATCTGCATCTTGAGCGTCTTCGTGGTTCCGTGACAAAATTCATTTGTCAAAATTCTTCAAACTGAAAACCTAAATTATTAGGCCTCAGTAAAACTGTTTGAACAAAGAAAGCTAAAAAAGTTCTATAATCATGAAAATACTAAATAACAAAACTTGTGTTTTGCACCTACAATGACATTTCCTGAATTCTGTAAATCTTTAATGGTTCCACTACTACAACAAGAATTATGGACTATGCAGTCATTTTCATGAGTCATACAACGTGAGACATGGTGGGATTAGTCCTCACACATGAATATTCAGCTCAGTGGTATGGTGGCCTGAGGGTATTCTCTCTCCTGAAGCCTGTGATCTCTGTAAGTGCTGATACTAGGAGAACTCTCTGACCAGCTATGTTTCTTCTGATGAGTTCTTCTGAGGGGCTCAGTCTCTTGAAATAACTTATTGTTACAGTTACTTGAGGAGGGATGGGGAGGACTACTGGGGCCCTCTGGAGGCAGAAGAATGATTTCTGGACAAGATTTGTCAGAGGAGGGAAGAACCTGCACCAGTGAAGTAATGGTGGAGATGCAATGAGAAGGTGGACTCGAGAGGGACTAAGGAGGAATGTTGGTAACTGATTAAATGGTATGTGCCTGTGTCTGCATATGTGTGTGTGTGTGTGTGTGTGTGTGTGTGTGTGTGTGTGTGTAGAAGATGATTCAAAAATCATCAGGTCTTTGCTTTGGAGAAACGGCTAAAATAGTGGAGTAATTTGTTGAAGTAGGAAGTATGGGAGTGGGAACACATCTGGGTGAGTACCTGGGCACATTGACATTGGCAGTAGAGGTCAATTGGTGAGAAGAACTTGATCAGGAATATTTACACTTGCCCTGTAAGGGAAGTAACAGAAGTCAACATGAAGAAGACCTCTAGAAGAGTGTGTCAGAATGGGGGGAGGTTGAGCGGAGGAGCTACAGAAGCATTCATATTTGGCAGGAAAGGCAGGAAATGAAGAATAAATCAGTAAGTGGGACCAAAAGAAAGAAGCAGGCAGGAGGAAATTCAGAGGAACCTGAGAGGTAGTAGCTTTGACCACAAGCATGGTGTGGAAGTCATCTGCTCAGTTCTCACTGATTCACACAAGCTGCTTTGCTTCTCTGTCCCTAAGTCAGGAGTCCTCAAACTTTTTAAACAGGGGGCCAATTCACTGTCTCTCAGACTGTTGGAGGGCCCGACTATAGTATAAAAAGAAAAAAGCTATGAAAAAATTCCTTTGCACACTGCACATACCTTATTTTGAAGTAAAAAACAAAATGGGAACAAATACAATTCACACTGCCGCATCTGGCCTGCGGGCCGTAGTTTGAGGACCCCTGCCCTAAGTTTTCTCACCATGATTACTTTGGGTTAGATAATTGCTTAGGTCCCTTCCAATTTTAAATTCTGTCATCTAAATATGATTTTTTAGTGGCAAAAAAGCAGCTTAAACACACTGGTGTTTTCGTGAAGACTTGGACAGCATGCGCTGCCGTGTGCAGACTCCTTAGGGAACAAGCCCCACTTCTATCAATGTGGTTTGTCTCCAAGTGGCATCAAAAGATGGAGAAATGGATCAGTTAGTTAATTAAATTTGGTGTTTAAAATACTCTGTTGACATGGCTAGCCACAAGAGTGCTGAAGAAGCAGCTCCTTGTAAAGGGTTAGAAGGGGACAAATGCACCGTGGCCCACCAGGCCTGGTCCCCAGTGTGACATGGGCCTGGAGAGTGAAAAATGAAAGGTACAGTCAAAACACAGAAAGTCCAGTCCGGAGGGCTCCTGGGCTCAGATACCCTCTGCTGTTTAGATAACTCAATTTTAATTATAAAAACTGCTTAATGGGTTCCGCCCACACCTACTGGGCAGGCTGCCCAAATCAGTACAAGTCACAAATTTACAATTGCTCTCCGCAAAACACCCAGTGGAAATTGATGAGGGATTTAAAGATGATTTTTTTTCCCTAGACTATTCCATTCTTTTTTGCATTCCCACACTTTTTTTAACACATTGTGATTCTTAGCTTATTTAATAATTTTCCATATCTCCTTGTCAACTACTAATGTAATTTTGTTGAGCTCTGACTTATTGTGGTTTGCAGATACTGTGCTTCTTATTAATTGAAGGTTTGTGGCAACCCTATGTTGCGCAATCTGTCAGTTCTGCTTTTGCAACAGCATGTACTCACTTCACATGTACTTCACTTCACTCTCTCTGTGTCATATTTTGGTAATTTTTGCAATATTTCAAAGTTTTTCATGGTTATTATATCTGTTGTGGTGATCAGTAATCTTTGAAGTTGCTGTTATAATTTGGGGGGTTACCATAAACTATAGCCATATAAGATGAAGATATTAATAAATGTGTGTGTTTCAACTGCTCCACTGACCAGCCATTTCCCCATCTCACTCCTTCTCTTTGGGTTTCCTCATTCTCTGAGACACAACAATGTTAAAATTAGATCATTATATGTATAACCCTGTAATGGCCTCTAAGTGTTCAATGACAAGAAGAGTCACACATCTCTCACTTTAAATCAAAAGCTAGAAATGATTAAACTGAGTGAGGAAGACACGTCAAATGAAAGCTGAGATAGGCTAGAAACAAGGCCTCCTGCACCAGCTACTTAACCGACTTGTGAATGAAAATGAAAAGTTCTTGAAAGAAATTAAAAGTGCTACTCCAGTGAACATACAAATGACAAGAAAGCAAAACATCCTTTTTGCTGATTGGAGATAGTTTTACTTATTTGGATTAAGCCACCCGAACATCCCCTTAAACCAAAACTTAATCTAGAGCAGTGGTTCTCAACGTTCCAAATGCCGCAACCCTTTAATACAGTTCCTCATGTTGTGGTGACCCCCAACCATAAAATTATTTTCGTTCCTACTTCATAACTATAATTTTGCTACTGTTATGAATCGTAATGTAAATATCTGATATGCAGGATGTATTTAGGCGACCCCTGTGAAAGGTTTGTTCGACCCCCACAGGTTGAGAACCTCTGAAGCCAATGTTCATCTTCATTTACCATTCTGAGAATCTCAAGATCCTTAAGCATTTTTCTAAATATAATCTGCCTATGTTCCATAGATGAAACAATGAAGACCAGATGACAGTGCATCTGTTTTCAGCATAGTTTACTACTCTAAGCCCACTGTTGAGACCTGATGCTCAGAATAAAAATATATATTTCAAATTATTACTGGTCATTGACAACATGCCTTCTCACCCAAGAGCTCTGATGGAGATCTACAGGAAATTAATGTTTTCATGCCTGCTAACATAGCATCTTTTCTGCAGCCCATGAATCTCAGAATCATTTGACTTTTAATTCTTATTTTTCTTTTTCTTTTTTTTTTTTTGAGACAGAGCCTCACGCTGTCACCCTGGATAGAGTGCTGTGTCATCACAGCTCACAGCAACCTCCAATTCCTGGGCTCAAGCGAGTCTCCTGCCTCTGCCTCCCAAGTAGCTGGGACTACAGGCGCCCGCCACAACGCCGGCCATTTTTTGGTTTCAGCCATCATCGTTGTTTGGCGGGCCCAGGCTGGATTTGAACCCGCCAGCTCAGGTGTACGTAGCTGGTGCCTTTGCCCGTTGAGCCACAAGTGCCGAGCCCAATTCTTATTTTTCAAGAAATATATTCCATGAGACTATAGCTGCCATAGATCATGATTCCCCTGATGGATCTGGGGAGGTAAATTGAAAACTTTCAGATTCACCACTCTAGATGCCATTAAGAACATTTCCGATTCATGAGAGAAGCCCAAAATATCAACATTAACTGGAGTTAGTTGATTCTGACCTTCATGGATGACATTGAGGAGTTTAAAACTTTAGTGAAGGAAGAAACTGTAGACCAGATAGCAAGAGAAGTGGAATTATTATAGAAATGGAGCCTGATATATTACTGAATTGCTGCAACCTCTTGATAAAAATTTTAATGAATGAGAAGTTGCCTCTTACAGATGA
>CAUYRH010008674.1:0-67500 GCA_963574655.1 Perodicticus potto
CCTATGCCTAGGTCAATTTCTTGTGAATTTCCTAGGCCTCAATTCCATGAATGGACTGTATCCATTCATTGATACACTCATTCACCTTGCCCCCGGCGGAAGGGACTGTATTCATTCATTTCCTGGCCAAGGAACCCATACGGAACCCATACACCTATATATACCCTGAGACTAAAGGCCTAAAGGAGGAGACGGGGAAAGACCAGGAGAGAAACGGAGAGAGCTTCTCTCTCCCCATTCGAATTCTCTCCCTCTACCAGGAGCTTTAGTGTTTTCTGTAAATAAATTCTGTCTCACCACTGGGGGGTTGGGGGGGGAAATAATGTAATGAAGAATAATAAAATACATGTATTTAAAAAAAAAAAGAAATCCAAAAGAAGTAGAATAACTAGAACAATTTTGAGAAAGATTAAAGTGGAAGGAATCAGCCTATTAAATTTCAAGATTTATTGTATAACTATAAAAACCAAGATTGTGTACTTGGATAAACTCACAGATGAATGGGACAGAATGGAGAACCCCAAATAAAGTTAGGTAAATATGCCTGACTGATGTTAGGTAAAGATGAAAAGTCATTTCAAAAGAGGAAAGACAGCTTTTCAGTAGTCTGAAAATGGTGCAGGAGCAGCTGGACATCCATAAGCAAAAAAAAAAAAGAAAGAAAAGAAAAAGAAAGAAATTCTCTTTGTCTGACAACTTATATGAATATTAACTCAAAACAGATAACAGACTTAAATGTAAAATATAAAACTATTAAAATTTTAGAAAAAAGACAAAGAAAATAAAATATGTAGCCACTAGGCCTAGGCAAAGAATTCTCAGATTTGATTCAAAAAGAATGGCCCATAAGAGAAAAAATTGGTAAATAAGACTTCATCAAAATTGCAGATTTCTGTTCTGTGAAAGATCCTGCTAAGAGAATGAGAAGGTAAGATATAGACTGGGTGGAAATATTTACCAACAACTTCCTTGATAAAGAGTAGTATCCAGAATATATAAGAAACTTTCAAAGTTTACCTATATACTCATACGTTGCTGGAAGAAATGTAAAGTGGTAAGAAGCTTTGGGAAACAGTTTGGCAGCTCTCCAAATATTAAACACAGAGTTACCATATGGAACAGCATTTCCAAGCAATAGAATTGAAAATATGTGCGCACAAACCTTACATATGATGTTCATGGCAGCATTATGCATAATAGCCCCAATGTGGAAACCGTTTAAATAACAGATTCTAAAAAAGTGGTCTATCCCACCAATTACCCTCCATTCTTGAGATACTTTGCTAAGAAGAATATGTTCCAGCTCCATCCGTGTAAACACGAAAGAGGTAAAATTGGTGGGATCACATCTACGGTGCATCTTAAAAGGGTACAGATGAAACTTACTAAATGCAGAATACAAATGTCCTCATATAATAACTAGGAAAGTGCCATGAAGGCTATGTTAAACAGTTTGATGAAAATGTTTCAGATTGTATATGAAGCCAGCACATTGTACCCCACGATTGCTCTAATGTACACAGCTACGATAAAATAAATAAATAAATAAATAAAATTAAAAAAAAAGTGGTTCATCCCTACAGTACAAAATTATCAGCCATAATAGGGAATGAGTGAGGATGCATGCTACAACCTGGACAAATCTTGTAAATATATGCCAAGTAAAAGAAGCCAGTCACAAAAGACCACATATGGTATGATCCCATTTATATTAGATGCCCAGAAAAGGCAAATCCATGCACACAGAAAGTAGAGTAGAGCTGCCAAGGGCTGAGGGGGGAGGAAATGGGGAGTGTTTGTGAATGGATGTGGAGTTTTTGGGGAGCTGATTAACAGTTCTGGAATTATATAATACGTGATGGTTATACAACCTTTTGAATACGCTAAAAACTGTTGAGTTGTACCTTTCAAAAGGGCAAAATTTTATGACATGAAAATGTGGTCTCGACTTATGAAAGTTCAACAGTAAAAAACCCAAACAATCCAATTTGAAAATGGCAAAAGACTAATGACGTTTCACCAAAGAGGATGTACAGATGGCAAACAAACACATAAAGATGTTCAACAGCATCAGCTCTTAGGGAAAAGCAAATAAAAACCACAGCGAGATATCACTACACACGTACCAGAATCACTAAATGAGAAATAGGGACACCACCAAATAGTGATGAGGACGAGGAAACGGCAAGGCTCACACTTGCCGGTGGGAATGTAAATCAGGGCAGCCCCCTCCTGGAACAATCAGCAGTTTCTCCGAAAACCAAATGCACCACTAGCGTATGACCCAGCAGTTGCACTCCTGGTGTTTCATTTCCCACAGAAATGAAGTTACATTCATGGAAAAGTCTACACGACGAATGTTTATGTCTATCTAATAGTCCCAAACTGGAAATATCCCAGACGAGACGAAAAAATACACAAGCAGGGAACAGATCAGTGGTTCCTGGGAGCTGAAGAGGGGGACAGGCAGGAAGGAACATACTCTGCAGGTGTAATATGAGGGACCTGATTGTGATATAACACTACAGTTTTCTAAGCTGTAATCATTGAGTAAAGAGTAAAGAGTAATTTCTCCAAATTACTTCTCACGACTGTATATGAATCTATAATTATCTCAGTCAAAGCAGAAAATTTAAACAAAAAATAGATTGAATGCATGCAAAATATTCCATTGTATAAACTTTCTTAACCATTGCTTTCATTGAACATTTAAGATTTTTTTTCCTATTTCGCATATCCTAAATAATGTTGCTATGAACCTCTATGACCCCAAAGCTTTGTAGTTATCTGTCATGTTTTCTTTCATATTCTGGCTTTCCCAAAAGTTTGTAGCAAGTTTTGCTCTTGCTGACAGAGTAGGCATGGGTGCCTGTCCCGGAGTACATTCACCAGGTGTGGAGTGCATGCCTGGTTTCTAATTTCTGCTCATTTTGAAGGTGAGAAATAGTATCTCATAGTCTTGACTTGCACTCATGGATTGGGGAAAGCTGGACATTTTAAAGTGTCTACAAATCATTTATATCATGTTATGATTATCCTGTTCATCAAGGACCACTGGATTCCTCTGACTCTTCATGCGTGAAGCAATGGGCACAGGAAATCTTATGAGCTGGTTAAAAATTGATGGTAATTTGTTAAAAGTTACTGTAAAACTAACAAGTTTGGGTGTCAAAGGAATCCTGAGATGAAATATAACTAGAGTTGGGAGGCTGAGCGGCTCACCAAAGCAAGGTGAGCGGTGGGTCCAGACCCAATGTGGGCCTGTGGGGAGTCGGGAAACTACTTCTGTACAGACCACGATCTTACAGCAGAGGCTGGAAGCAGAGGGCTGGCTGCAGCCTTCCCTGGTGGACAGAGGAACGGGGAGGCGGGTGAATATACAGAAATTGTGCAAGAATCAAATTGCATAAAAATACGAATGGCAGAAAGCTAGAGAAGCAGCCCAGGGCACAGTTTTAATCCCCGAACAAGGACCTATTGTTTCAGCAGAGACCTACCCTTTAAATCAAATATGGAGCGGAAGGTGGGGGGAGTTGTCTGAAGACGTGTGCGAGTGGGATGGAGACTGGGGACTGTGGAGGACCAGGTGGCCGTGGTGTGTGCGCTTACGCCGTGGAATGAAAGCAGAGACTTCACACTGCTCTGGAGTAAAGCTGCATAAATGCTTCTGACTGTTCTTCAGGACAAGGGCACAGAGTTAGAAGTGAAGAAAAGGTGATCTCCGTAGACTGCCAATCTACACACAACTGTAAGACTCGAGAACTCCCCTGGGAATACTCCTGGGTAAACAGGCTCTAAATTATACCTGCAAGTGAAAAAAATGGGCCAATAATCCAGAACTCATACGATGGAGAGGAGGAAAGAGACCCCTGTACGTTTAGTCCTCTGCTTGGGCGTGAATCTCCTCGGAAACATTTCTGATAAGAACTTGAACAGTTTCTTCTTAGAGACTGCCCTTGATAGGAATGTATTCAGCACAAGAGAGCTTCATCTGTTTCTATAATACTATAATTGTCAGAAAATTCTTCCTTCAAACTGACTCATTTTCTTATTTCTGATTCTCACTCATACATGCTAACTCTCTCTCTCTCTGGAGCCACACAAAACAATGACAAAAATAGTTTATAGCTTAAAAGTTCTGATGATGTGACTGTGTAAATGATTTCCTTTAGTTCCCACAATAACCCTAAAAACAGGCAAAACAGGTATCCCTGCCTTTCCCATGAAGAAATGGAAGGCAAAAAGGGAGTGTGCAATGTTCCCGAGTCAGTGCCCGGGGACAGCCAATATCTGAACCCAGGCTCCTTGTGACTCTGGTCCTTTTCTCTTAAGCGTTTTGTTAGGTTCTGCTAAATTGCCTCATAAGTCTAGGCCTATATCATGGTGAGAGTTCTTAAATTTTGGAAGCCAGCTCTTTTATAACAGTTACATATTTCTGCTGCTGAAATAGTGTCATGTCTGTTTCTAGTGATTTCTTTATGAAAATATGGTCAGATTACATAAACGAACAGAGAGCTGGGATTGCAGACTGTGTGACCTGTTCAAGGTCTGCTTATCAATAGCTGTTTGCTTAATAAACGTCTCATAGGTGTGAGGCAAAATTTGGTTGGAGACTTGATACTATTGTAGACTGAGGGGGGCTTTGTGAGAGGGTGACTATATCACTAACGCACCCTCACTATTATCTACCAAAATATCTACCGTTGTTCACAAAAATAAACAAAGTGGAAGCTCAGGGTCAGTGAATGATCACGCTGGCTCAGGACTCTTAGCAGCTCCTGGTGGGCTCAGCATTCTGTGACCTACAATGGGGCTTGGAGGACTCAGCCTCTAGTCTGACTATTTTTCTACTTGTAGTTCCACCCCCTCCTTGGACAAGCTGCTTTCACTTTATCATTCTATCCAAAGATAACGTCTCTATGTAGAACAACTATTCAGGCATTGATTTTATTCTCAAAAAGTTGATATTTAATTTATTAAAGTCACCAATTTTTAAAAGCCTCATTCTTCCTTAAGCTTTAAGTTCAATTTACAAATCCTCTTATTCTAGTTATGCCTAGCAATTGTAGAAATCATTCTAATTGCCTTTGAACAATACTTAATCCCATTTAAATCTAGCCAATTAAATACTTTCACAAATTTTATGCTGCATTTATAACTTTAATGTATTTTATTTTCCTTTACAGTAATTTAATTGCCTGATTGGCAAACTTTCCCAAGGACGGAGTAATTTATATAAATCTAATAAATTAAAGTTATAAATTGTGTGAATTCTGAGTTCTCTTAAATGTTACAACATCGTATTATATATGTAGTTAAAATGTCACTGCAAACAACAAGCCCAAATTAATTACTTAGATATTTTAAATTGATGTTTAATACTGACACTCAAATGCAATTTCGAAACATTTCAAGGAAATAAAACATTGAGTAGCAAGTTTCCTTAATTAGAAAATATTAATATTTTTTCCAGTTTCAATTTTCTAAAATTGTTCTCTACTCCATTCTCAATTCTGACTGAAAGATGCTCACCTGTTAAAGAGGGAAAGTGCCACCCTAGGTGACCTGGGGGTACTAAGGACCAGAGTTTTTGTCTGGGATGCAAGGAAGATGCAATAAGCCTAATTTATCCTTGATGCCAGAAATTCAAGGAAAGTGTGCCCTGTCACGTATGTCTTTGGATTTAAGCCATTAAATCCTATCACATTACCTATCGCTTTCTCAGTCCACCCACAGAAAGTTGAAGTCCCCCTCTTCCTGCCAAAATGGTCACAGGACTGGCTCTGTCTCTCACGGCACGTGATCGCCTTCCTGCCCACCCTGAAGATCTTTGACTGTGGCTAGGTCCCTGACTCTCTTTCGTCACTGACTTTCTAATATTGCAAACATTAAAACGTGTTTTGGATGTCTTCCGTGGGACTTGAAGTCATAGTCGATAGGAAAATTTTCCTGATGGGCTTTCTTTTTTTCTGAAACCTAATCTTTGGTTTTTATCTGGTTGAATATGCTGAGTTCCTTTCGGATGCTTACTCTGCTGTGTTCAGGTTCATGTCATCCTTGAATTTGACAAACTCCTCATCCTTATCTAAGGCACTGATAAAGTTGTTGACTGCAGCACAACCCTTGTGTGGTGCTTCAGGAAGATTCTTTTCTGTCCATAGTCCTTGGTTCCCTCAGGAACGTCACACCTACCTGCACATGGGAATCATTTGTAGAACTTACTAAAACTTGACTTTGGACTTCATGCCATGGCTAACGGGCTGTGGCACAGGCATCTTGTGCTATTTAACAAGTTCCCCCAGGTGACTCTCAAGCTGCTGTCTGGCACTAGTCCAAAGGCTAGTATCAAACTGCTGCTTCTATTTCTGTCTTGACAACCAGGACAGAAATCAGACATTGCCAAGGGCTCGGCGAGGTCTGGATTCACCAGGGCTGCAGTGCCCCCAGCTCCCTGTCGAGTAACCACAGCCTTAGAGGAAATAACAGCCCGGCGTGACTTTCCCTTACGACACAGACAGGTGCTAACAGATCATCTGCCTCTCCCTGAGCTCAGCACAACCATGAGCGTTCAGACCTCAGTAAAGGCCTTACTTTCTCCTTCCGAAGTTACCTGTCTCCTCCTTTGTGCCGCCCCCTCCCCCAATGCCCCAGCACTGGCCCTGGTCTCTGTGGCTAGTTTCCAACAGTTATCTGTGGCGAATCAGTGGCCTTACTGTCAGCTTGCTCTTACTCCTGAAGACGAGTATTCCAGGTCTAAGGAAACAAGCATAGACAAAACAGTTAAGTATTTTTAAAAATTAATAACACCGTACCAGAGAAAATTCCATCATGAAGATTAGAAGACAAATTAGTAACAAATCAGTAACTCTAGTTATCTTAGGTACTTAAAAAATAACTTGTCTGGTTTTAGCACTTTGGCAGAATGGTCTTTGTGGCCTTCTGACTGGGAATGACGCGTCTGTTCCCTGTGTGTCCCCATGTGTTTGCTCTTCCCACCAGCCAGCCTCTCCCCACCCCGTTCCAGACACATGGTCTCTCCCCATCACTGTTTTTTCCCTAATGATTCTAATCTAAACATTAATAAGAGAAGTGCATTTTATCTTGTGGAAAACACTGTCCCAGAACATCACCTCTTGCGGGAGTACCTTTTCCCAGTCCCCTCTTCCCTGAGGGGTCACATGTAACTGACCAGTCCAAGACCCCGGCCCTGAGCGGCTGCTTCCTGGACCTGGAGACAGAGGGACCCCAGAGACCCAGGAGCTGGAGGAGCCTGCGTGAAAACTTTGGGGTCGTGGCAGTTTCAGTCCTAGATGGTCTGTATACAAAGGTCAGCAGGAGAGTCACGATAGCTCCGGAATGTTCCTCCTTGTCCACCTTGCTGGGCAGGTGTGTGCTGACAGTGGGAAGCGCGGCTCCCTGTGGCGTGGAGCTGCTGGTTGACAGGCAGGAACTCTGCTCTCACTTCATTCCCAGAGCTTCAGCAGTTTCCTCTTTTGAAAACTCAGTTAAGCCAATCGGGCCTTTCTCAGTTGGCAAGTTTCTAAATATTAATAGCCTTCCACTGCTAGAGCAGGTGGGAGCCATACACTCTCTTTGAATAACCTGTCTCTACCGGTATATTATAGTAAATGAAACTGTATAAATTATAATGAATCATAGTTTTGGAATCAGTGCTGCCTTGCTTACATACCTTTCTGAGCAAATGGTTACCAAAACGGTGAGGATGATTTATTTTGCAACCTTGCCACGGTTCTCACCCTCTACTTTCTCTGACATCTTAGCACACACTCGATCAGAAAGGTTTGTGCTGAGGCAAAAGCAACAGTTACAGGAGAACCTCTACCACGGACCACCTCCCTGCGTGGACAGCCTCCTTAAGTTGACCCAATTTTCATGGACTGGACATGTGCCACACGTTTTAAGGCCTAGTTCCTTATGTTGACCAGTTGGTTACAGTCCCTTGGGTGGTCAACTTACTGAGGTTCTACTGTATTGCCAAAGATCAGCTCAACTTCAGGTAGAATCAGAGAAGCTAATGATTTCCTAAGTGTCCACAGGACCAAATGACATTCTACATCAAGGGCACTGTCCCCAGCCATATTAGGCTGCAGCTTTCACTATCCTTCACACAGGGCAAAAACTTGTCCAAATTTCCCTGACCAGTCACTTGTCTTGAAAATCTCCGATTCCAACAAAGAGGAAGTATTTGCTAATATGCTTTACGCTAATTAAACATTCTCTGGTGCATCTTTAGATAGCAATATTTGGAGCTATTGCTCATATGTGGATTTCTGATTAGGGTGTTTCATATGCTAATTAACGGCCCTACAGTGTATATAATGGTTCATTTGCACACATAACGGTGGGGCTGGATAGACAGATGTATTTTACAAAACAACAGGAAAGATCGTCTCTTCATTCAGGTCCTTTCTGGGACCCTGTCTGGTACACCACCAGCGACAGCATCTCCGTTCAGGACTCCTCTCTCTGTTCCCTTCCTTTTCTTCCCAGCCTGCCCAACTTTACTCCAACTTCTGCTTTATCCAAAAGCTCATTTTAAAAAGTTTCCTCTCACAAAAGACCTTAATATCCTATCAGTAAAGGACTTGACTGTACTTTAAACATGAGCCCAATTCTTCACCATCCAAAATACTGACTCCACTTCACCAATGTGAGTAGGTCTTGGTCAAAAATGTAATCCCTCAATCCCCTGCTCTGATGAACAGGGGACGTTTGAGTTTCATCCTGGTCACTTTGTATCATAGAATGTGCCGAAAAGTAAACAATGAATTGAGATTTTATCCCCAAAGCAGTTCAATTCATAGTCTGAATCACGTGTACCAGCTCACCTTTATAGATGGATGGAGAGGTGGTGAGAGGGGGCGTGGGTAGAGGGTAGGGAAGTGCATGCAGCAGAGGAAGCGGGGTGCCTGGGTGGAAGGGGGAGGATGTGGGAGCAGGAGGTGGCAATGTGCATGGCACTCTGAACATAAGGGCCTACACAGAGCAGCGAGGGCAGCTATAGCAAGTCAAACCTATTAGAATCCTCTGGCCCATCATAGTTTGCAGTCCAACCACTTGAATCTCTTCCTTCAAAACCCTTAAGCTTGGAGTCTTTGCTTGGTTCACTGATAAGAGTTCTCTGATCCTGGAGGAAGAGATGCCATTTTAATTCGAAGTAACGCCAGGTTTTTGTACACTCCTTGTGACAGAACAGAGAATTTTTCGAGGTCTTGAAATTCTAGCCTCATGATAGCAGAAAACTTTGTATGCAAAAGATGCCAATGATGGAAAGGATGGAAATGAGACCCAGAGAAAAAGCAGCAGCATTTCCGAATGTTGAATTAAGCTGAAATTCCGAATAAATGGATAATTGGACTTACCATTCTGTACTGGAGGAATCATATTACTAGACAGAGCATCAAGGTGTAAGTTTGTGGTTCTCATTCCAGGGATAACAGTGGAGGCATTGTTGACCAAAGTAAATGAAACTACGTTCATTGAGAAAGCATCTACACAAAACTGTGAATTAAAAAATCATTGTTGAGAACCCACTGGACGACTCTTCTGGAGGAGTTGATTTTTAGCAGCTCCAAAGGAAAGGATGAAGGTGGTGCCTGCTGCTCCTTGCTCACACGTGTATGTGAGTTACCTCACTTTGTAACACCTGGAACCACTCACAGGTCTGGTTGCAAGTTCAGGGGGGATGTTTCTTCTTCTTTAAGCAAGCAAACAACAACTAAACCTTTTGTATACACAGTGTTTGCACATTGACTTTTAAATGTATAAAATCAGGCACAAAAATAAGGCTGAGTGCATCTGACTATTTTGTAGGCCAAACTCAATTTAAGAACTGACATGTGTAAAATATTCTAAATTGTTTAGGTTCTAGAGCATAGAAGAAAATAAATTGAGACGCAAGGGCTTAAAACAAAAGACAGAAGTCCCTAAAATGTTCCTAAATTCATGAAAGGAAACTTTTAAAAGAAATTTAAAACACTCTAATTAAATCTGCTTTCAAAATATCCTTTTGTTTCATATTATTTGTAATTCTGTGTTCAGTTCAATGACAGAGAGGCTTTCCCCCCCCCACCCTGTCCTCACCCTGAGGATTCTGGGAGATGTCCTTGAGTTCACTGTCAAGCTATGGCAGCACCTGTAAAGGGGAGGGGTGGATAGCAGTGGAGGCCTGACACTCTTATGTCATTGAGAAATACTTTTATTGACTGCTGTCACTTTGTGCATGTGAAAGCAAATTCAAAGTAGTTTATTTTAATAAGGTAAACATGAGGTTGCTACCTCCTTTTCGGCTTTTAGTTTCCTCAAAAAGAAGAGAGATTTGTATTTCAGTCTCTTACCAAATACCCAGGATCGACCTCTCTCATTTTCAGAATTCACATAGCATCTGTTACTACGCTTCTCAGAAGTAGGCTTGTTTTCTCTCTCTCTCTCTCTCTCTTTTTTAACTATAAAAGCAAAACATAACTGGGAAAACAAGTGCGAATGTTCAAAGGTGAAAATGTCCCCAAATCACATAACCAAGAGATATCTTTATCTTCCTGATCGTTCTATTTGCATATATAACATATTACACAAATATTATGATTTTTATTTCAAAAGTCAATTTGTTTTAGAGGTACTGTGTGCAACTGACTTTATTTTGAACTTAACATGTTATGAACATTTTTATGCCAGTCTACGCATCTCTCTCTTGTTTTGAATGTCTGCTTAGTATTCATTCTCTTGGCTATACTACAATTTAATTAGTACCATACTGATAGACTTTTAAGTTATTTCCAGTCATTCATTATTATACATGATTCTGCAATGAATATACTTTCATAAATCACCTTTATGCCCATGTGTGGGTGTTACTGTGGGAAGGGAGGTTAGTGTGTTCCTAAAAGTGAAATTCTAAGGAAAAAGAATAGGCAAAATTCAAATTTTCAAACCTTTTGCCTAACTACCCGCATAAATAAATGCATTAATTTATACAACCACCAACGGCGAGTATGAGGGTTCAGGTATATTTGTTACGTGTAGGCGCCGTTGCAGATAGTGTGATGCTAAGTCACAGGCACCTTATGCCATATGAAGCTATATACTCGGCCCCTGCAGGGTTCACGGGGCCACATGTGCAGCCCAACTGCTCTGGAATACAAACCAGTTCGCTGGCAGGAAGGCAGGTATTTCTACTGCCCCGCTGAGCCAATGCCACCCTGCTCAGTAGTGGCGTTTTACTGGCTAAGCTTGGATCTTTGACTCAGCTTCTAAACCCATGAATAAGTGACTGGTGAAATACTAAGCCTGAAGTCTCAGGAGGCTGATCTGAAAGGGAAGCAGAAAGGAGCAGGGTGTGGTTTCCTTAAGCGAACCTAAGCTTAAGTTCTACTTCTAGTTTTTTTCTTTGTTGAGTTTCATTAAGGAGGAACCTAAAAGCGTCTTAGCTTTATTAGCTTTCGAACTTCCAGATACCACTCTCTCAGACAGATGCATGTGCACACCACCTCCACACCTATGAAGCACATTGATTCATTCAGCCATTCCCATCTATCCAGCAAACACTCATCAGGCTTCTCTGTGCCAGGCACTATGCTGGCTGAAGAGGGAGGGAGTGCGTGGGGAGCAAGGCTTGTGGTTAAAATGATGCTGCGAGCTCATCCGTAGTGCCCACTGAGCATGTTTGTTCTCCAGAACCATTATTCTCCACACCTCTCTTTTACTTATCTGCTTTATAAGCATTTTGCCTTCCAGAATCCTCTTTGGAGATGCAAGATGAAACAGAAAAAAGCATTAGCTATTAACAATTCAACAAACATAGGGAACCTGCCATGTTCAAGACATGAGGCTTAATATGGCAGGGATAAAAAGATAACTAACACATAATTCTTGCTCTCAAAGATTTTATCCTGTTGTGGGGATAAAGACAGCCTCCGAACGGTTCCTTATAAATGCAAAACTATAGATACTCAAAAGGATGTTAAAGTGGTGGAAATGAAAAAGGTAGATTCCCTATCAAGAGATGGGGTAGACAGGGACCCATGCTTTAGTTCTCAGAAACTGCGAGGATGTTACCTTACATGGTAAATGGGACCTTGTGGATATGATTGTGTTAAGCATCTTGAGATGGGAAGGTTTCTTAGAATATTTGAGTGACTCAATGTTATCACTGGGGTCCTTGAAAGACGGAGGCAGGAGAGACAGAGAAGGCAAATGATGACCGAAGCACTGAGAGGTTGAAAGATGCTACCCTGCTGGTCTTGAAGATGGGAAAAGGGGCTACAAGTCAAGAAATGCAAGTGGCCTCTTGAGGAAGAAAAGGGCAAGGACATGGGTTCTCTGGAGCCTTCGGAAGGAACCCGACCTGCCCAAACTTTGACTTGTGCCATTGAAAACCATTTCAGACTGCTGACTTCCAGAACTGTAAGATGACAAATTTGTGTTGTTTTAGGCCAATGAGTATATAGTAATTTGTTACAGCAGCCACGGAGTACAGCATATTACAGAGAAAGCTTCATGGATGCAGTATTTCAGCTGAACCTTGATACATAGATAGGATTCTCATAGGCAGAGTTGAAAAATGCATTTTCAAGTAAGAAAGCATCAAGACCACAGTTACCAAGGCCAGAAAATACAAGGTGTGCAGATATTAAAAAGCATGGACGCCTTTAGAAAAGGAGAAACCTGAAAGGCATGTACCTAAAAACAATACCTGACCCTACATATTTATTGTCTCCTGAGGGCCTAGATGACCCAGGATGGGATGAAGGGTCATCCTTGAGCAAACCTTAGGAAAAGGAATCTGGAGCTTGGAGTTCTGACTACAATCGGATGAAGAAGAGTGTGGGGATTGCACTCTGTATACAAGGGGCCAAAAATACAGCTCCAAGAATGAACAGCTTAAGTGCAACCAGGGAGAAAGAGGGCAGGAAGGTTTGGAATAGGCTGAGAAGCTTCTCTGATATTAATCCAAGGAGTCTGAACATCTGTAGGAAAATAATAGTGGGATTTGAGGATCACTAAGACAATGTCATCTGTATTCTTTTCTTCTTTGTAGAATGTGTGTGCAAAGCC
The DNA here is from genome assembly GCA_963574655.1 of Perodicticus potto. NCBI lineage: Eukaryota > Metazoa > Chordata > Mammalia > Primates > Lorisidae > Perodicticus > Perodicticus potto. Next base: position 13,075 of record CAUYRH010008674.1, read on the forward strand.
ACCACAGTGCCTTTCAGCTATTTCAGGGGCTGACTGGTAAAGAACACAGACAGTTCTTAAGGTTGGAAGAGGGGAGTGCCCTTGGGCTTTTTTTGCTGCACAGAGAGCTTCAGTGGCTGTAAGACGAGGGTGGCAAAGGTAGAACTGTAAAGAAGTCCTTGACAGCCACACAGCACAGTGTGATGAACACGGGGCTGAAGTCAGGGGACCTAAGCGTTATGTCCAGCTTCCCAGCAATGAACTAAACTGTGCGAACCTGGGCAAAGCACCACGTGTCTGTGGGTCTCAGTTTCTTCACCTGTGGAATAGGGTCTGCGCTGGGCCAGGTTTGGCCGTATGTGGGATGCAGATCAGCTGTGCCGATGGTTCCTGCAGCATTTCACTGGGACTGTAGGCTCAGGACCCCTGGCTTTCTGGGTTGATAGCAATGCTTGTAACAGACAACATTGCACAGCCCGAGTCCCTCCTTAACCAGGGCCACTAAGCCATCATGTGCCTTAGTTTCTTTGTTTGCAGACAGCATGTTACTGAGCAAATCTCACTGGCTGTTTAGTCCAATAGCTCAAGCTGGGAGTCCAGAGCCAGGACCGACTGATCCCGCTGCCAAGTTGCCACATTGCCAAATGGGAGGCAGAGGGCACTCTTGGGTGGATGTATTCTTGAGAACGTGGATCCTTGCTGAAGGCTGAGAGAGACAGCAGAAAGGGAGACTACAGAAAGAGGGTGTTCAGCAGAGTATGCTTTGATCCCCCAAGCAGAGGCACAGTAAAGCAAAAAGCAAATAGCCTGAAATAAGCAACTAGCCAAGTTTCTCACAAACTCTAAGAAAAACAACTGGGCTTCAGACAAAAATTACAGAGGGTTTTCCCCTGGAAATTCACATTTCTGATGTCCAGTATTAACCTCCAGATGGCGAGGATTGACCGTATGAGTCATCATTAAGCAAGCGTGTTTGAATCAGTCGCAGCCTACGTGCCCTTCTAGCTGTGGCACGACCAATACTGGAAATCTCGATTCCACGAGTGACCCAGCGCCACCGCTGAGAGTTCAGTTTGTGTATTTTGTTGGAAAATATTGGAATAGCAAGCCTTTTCCCTGCAGCTGGATGTGGCACAGGGGATTTTATAAGATTTAGAGTTAATTCACATTTTGACACAGGAAAAGCTTCCTTACGTCTAAGTGTACGGGAACACTGCCTTTCTTCCCTGCAAAAGCTTTGCCGGCTGTGCCGCGTTGAAGCCTTCCCGGCAGATTTAACAGAACAATTTCATATGGTCCTGTCTGGCTTTATGATTAGATGAATCAGATAGGTCTCCCTGGATGTCAACTTCAACCAAGGAGACTAAAGGAGAACGTGGGGTGACAACAGTGCAGTTACAACCCACGGAGATAGCTCAACAGCAAAATGTTCATTTTTAAACTTTATTTGCTGCTGTTGTTGATGCAGGAGAATGAGTGAGTTGGAGAAATAAGCCTGGGCCAATTACGCTTGTGACTACAGGACCATTGGCTTTTACTTGCTAAAAGAGAGATTGCTTCTGACCCCCAAATCCAGAACGTGCTTGCCACAAACACTAAGACTGTGTCGGCATCTTTCGTGCTTATGCCAGTAATGTTCTAAAACTCTGCGGGGACTTTGAAGTCAATTGTAAGGCAAATGGCACAGCAACGCCCTGGATGCTTTGTGCAATTTTTTCTGTCACCATTAACAAGAAGAATGAAGTGCTGGAAACCTGCCAGAGAAATGTTCAGCAAGGGGTTGAGTGCTTTGCCTTGAGTGCGTCTGAATGGAGAATGGGCTGCCCCAGAGGCAGTGGAGTGTAGGAAGCAGACTTGCCTGTGGCTCGACTCGTCATCTCCTAACCACACTCTCAGCCACTGGAGGCTTTCCAGATTTGAACCCTGCTGTCTCTTCCATCAGACCACGCTACTGATCCTTAATGGAGGTCTTTCTATTAAAATCTGCGGGACTGTTAGCTCCAGCAGACAGACTACATTCCCAGAAAGACAGTCAGTTACCGATGACGTTATGCTTAGAGGGGGATGAGAGGGAGGATCTGAACAGACTGGAAGAAAGAGGCTGTCACTCCGATAGCAACATCCCCCCATCTTCTTGTCATATTTTCTAGACTTGAGGGTCGAGATGTTATCATTGTTTGACATCTGTATTAACCCTGGTTAATGGACTGAGTTGTAACCCTCACCGGATTTGTACGTTGAAGCACTGACCCTCAGTACCTTAGAATGTAACTGTGTCGGGAGTTAAGGTCTGTAAAGAGGTGACTGGAAGGCCATTAGGGTCAGCCCTAACTCGACACGGCTGGTGTTTGTATGTGGAGGAAGAAACCCCAGGGATGCACACCCAGAGAAAAGGCCACGCACCAGGAGGACACAGCAAGGAGGTGTCCATCCACAGCCACAGAGAGAGGTCTCCGGAAGACCAAACCCGCTGCCACCTTGACCTTGGACTCCTTGGCCACCTGGACTGCGAGCAGATAAACGCCTATTGTTTAAACCACTGACTGTGGTATTTGTTATGGTGGCCCTAGAAAACTAATTAAACTCTAATGCCAACAAACTCTTTCTTGAGCTTTCTGGATAATTTTTCCTTTTAATTCAAACAAGAATGACAACAAACAAACAAACAAACAGGAACAGTCCCATTCTGTGTGATGTAGAGATTTGGTTTTGCCGGATTCTCCTGTGCCCTCTCACGCTCCCTAGTCTATTTTGGAGAATTCTTTTAGGAATGCTTTTATGTTCCATTAAATGACTCAGCCATCCCTGGACACCTCAGCCAGCTTTCTCGCTCTGGACTGACGTCCCTTTTCTAGATTTAGTTGAGAATAAAGGAATCACACCTCAGCTTCTTGCTTTTCCAAACTACTTTCTTAATGATGGTTGAAAGTTGTGAATCTTTCCCCATGAAAGAAGACCATTTGGGGAAAAGAAGAGGCATCACTCAAGAGGACATTCACCTTTTGCTCCCTCCTGAGGTATAGATATTGGCTCTCCCATATGGACACTGGCAATGCCTTGAACTACCAGTTAAGACTATGCAGCCATGTTTAGTAAAGGGTTATTGAGGTGCTGAGCATAAGAGAAGATGATTAAAATGCAAAAAGAAAATATTAAAAACTCCGGAGAGGATGTGTCCTAGGAGACCCTCCTGGGGTTTTCCCACCTGGCTCTTTCATAGGCTGGGTCATTCCTTAGCTGCCTACATCCTGCCATGGAAGGACCCCTAACTTCTGTTCACGGGAGGACTGACCGTGTTCTCCCTCCAACCTCACCTCATTCCCAAGAAGAAGGAAGAGTCCTCTCTTATGAAGATACGATCAAAGAGTGAGTCATTTTCTGTCCTGGATGAAAGTTTGGCCAAGGGAAACCCTCCACATCCACTGATAGGATGTGGACTTGTCCACGGCAAGGCACTCCCAGGATCCTGTGTTCCATTTTTCAAAGACTTACACATATTTGTGTAACTAGGGGGGATAGTAATAACAGGACAGCTCACTCAAAATAATCTGTTCTCCTCGTTACATTCACTATTTAGAGATTAATTTTAGCAAAATCACAAAATTTTTTTGGCATGCAAGAGATCCCTTTTCTAGATTCAGTAGAGAACAAAAGAATCATGCCTCAGGTTATTGTGCTCCCTAAGATTTTCTTCGCAGCGGTTGAAATTGTGAACTAATAAGAAAAATCCTTTCCTCATGAAAGAAGAACATTTGAGGATAAGAAGAGACGTCACTCAACAGTACATGCTTTTGTCATATTCTTCTTTTCCAACTTTAATCTTCTAATGCCCCTATTACAGTGATGACAACCACAAAATGGATTTCCTGACAGCACTCTGCTATAAAATACAGCAACAGCAGTGATATAATACAGATGTCATATATCTGGGCCAAAAATTGACAGGAACTATTCTCTTGCTGTACAAATATTATCTAGATTAACCTTCATCACAAGCTGCTCTGCCCTAAGTAATGTCACTCCCATTTTACAGATGAGGAAAGTAGGGTTAGAAGAGTAAAGCAATTTGCTCTTTACTCTCACCTCTTGGAAAACTTTCTTTTTTACCTTTTCTCTAAGATATTCTAGGGATATCCTTTTTGTCTAAGAGAACATGATGCTGACATTTTATTTATTTTATTTTTTTAAAAAAATTTATTTATTTTGATTCACAGTGTTACAGCAGTAATGAGGCGCTATCCGATTGAGCCACTGGAGCACTTATTTATTTATTTTGAGACAGAGTCTCAAGCTGTCACCTTGGGTAGAGTACTGTGGCATCACAGCTCACAGCAACCTCAAACCGTTGGGCTCAAGCAATTCTCTTGCCTCAGCCTCCCAAGTAGCTGGGACTACAAGCACCTGCCACACACCTGACTATTTTTTTTGTTGCAATTGTCATTGTTGTTTTAACTGGCCTGGGCCGGGTTCGAACCCGCCAGTCTCGGTGTATGTGGCTGGTGCCCTACCCACTGAGCTACGGGGTGCTGCCCAATAGTTTATTAATGATTTGTATGCCTCTTCTTAGTAGGGCTATAAATAATGACATTTTTTTTTTATACCCAGGGAAGCATAATAACCCTGAATTGATTTTGGAAAAATAAAATGGTATTAACATTAGCTTCTTTCAGATAATTCAAGTCAGTTCAACTAAGAGTCAATGAAAATCTAGGAAGGCCACAACGGATGCACACTGTGCCATGGGTATGAAATGTATACCAGGTCAAGCAAGAGACCCTGGCTTAAGGACTCACTGCCTTTCTCTATGGTGGAAGTTGGTGGAACAATGGAAGCTCCGATCAACCTTTTCCCCTTCTTTGCCATAAATCTTCCACTCCATCAGTGCTTGTATCCAGTGATCTTGAAAATCTGAAGCTGCTTCTGTTTTTCCTATCTTCTATTTCTTTACACCTTTCCAGATCTTGCTTTCTTTTTATTTCTTCCTTTTAGCATTTTGCTTCTTTTTCAAAATCATTAGAAGAATATGGAATCATAGTCTTAACTAATGCAATCAAAACTTCTCCCAAAATCTCACAGTGTATGGGGTCACATACACTGGCAGCCATTGGGTGAGTGTGTCTGCGACCACAACTCATTTTGGACCTACTCCCTTTTAGGATGGTTTCTGGGGTGAGAATTACACTTTATTTTGTTTTCTGGCTTTTTGTCTTCTTTACCTGTCAAGAAGTTTAGTTGGATTTATGTAAATGGAGAACCTTATATAAAATAGCAATTCTTTAAAGAAAAATAAAATAAAATAAATTCTCATGGTGCAAAATTTGTTTGGCCTAAAATATTTTAGAAGAAATGACCCATAGCTCAGAAAATGAGTCATATGCAAGTACGGGTGATTATATATTGGTTTCATAATAGTACTGAGTACATTGGATACTTTTTCTTTTATTCTTGAGATACTTTACTAAGAAGAGTATGTTGCAGCTCCATCCATGTAAACACAAAAGAGATAAATTCTCCATCTTTTTTATGGTTGGGTAATATTCCTTAGTATACATATACCACAATTTGTTAATCCATTCATGGGTCAATAGGCACTTGGGCTGCTTCCATGACTTGGCAATTATGAATTGGGCTGCAATCAACATTCTGGTGCAAATATTTTTGTTGTAAAATCACTTTTCATCATCTGGATATATACCTAGTGATGTAAGCATTCCAAATTGTGTATAAAATCAGCACATTATACCCCATAAATGCATTAATGCACACAGTTATGTAAATACCTGGCTCCTTATGTATACCCAACTTCTGAGTAAGGGCTCCACAGAGTATGATTGTTTTACATCTGTAGATATCCTGATTAAAGGGATGAATCACACTACTTTGTGGCAGAAATTGTTAATTCCAATCTGACATGTATTTCCCCCTCATTTTTACAAAGCAATTTTACTGAAGTATGATTGACAAATAAACTATACATATTTAAAATGTACAATTTGATAAGCTTGGGCATCTATTTCTACCTATGAAGCCATGACCAAAATCAAGATGGTGAGCATATCTATCACTTTCAATGTTTCTCCCTTCCACTCTGTAACCCCTTTGGCCCACCCTACCCCTTCTCTGCAGTCAATCAGTATTTACTTTCAGTTAGGAGAGATTAGTTTGCATTTTATGAAATTTTGGATGAATGGAACCATAGAAAATGTACTATCCTTATTTGGATTCTTTCCCTCAGTATAACTATTTTTGGATTATTTATGTTTTTCTATGTATCAATGAATTCATTCCTTTTTATTGCAGAGTATTATTTCATGGTAAGGATGCATCATATTTGTTTATACATTCCCCAGTTGATGGACTTTGGATTGTTCCCAATTTTGAGCTATAAACACTCACATTATTTTTTTCAAAAACGACATAAGCAAATAGAGAAAAATGTTGACTGTGTTCTAAACATTATCATATCAGGGCTGCATTGTCACTTCATCATCCTTAGTGCTTTTGCCTTTGTCAACCCCTGTCTTCCATGTAAAAAATAGAATTAAAATTGTATTTTACAACTGCATTGGTATAAAAATGAATACATTCAAGACTGGATTTATTACAGAATATTCATATTTATTATATTCATTTCTTCTTCTGATTTGAAGAGTAAGAAAATCGAAAACATTTTTGTAGGACCCTAAAAGTCAGATGAGCTCTAGGCTCTGTGCACAACTATACAAATACTCTTTACCAGACTCTCTTGCCACTAAGAGAAGCCTGTGACATCAGCTGAATTTCTGAAGAATTTTGGAGGGGTGATGCTTTCCTCTTTCTTATTCTTCCTGCCTAGAGTGAAGACTGTGAAGCCCATGGATGTAGCAGCCATCGCATTACCACGTGGTGATAAGTCCTTGTTCAGGACAATAGAGAAGATGGCTGACACTGGATGTCAGATTGTCTGAGAAAGAAAGACAAGTTTTAGTTGAAAAAAAAAAAAACAACACAGCTCAGATGTAATTCTGAGGGAAAAGTGCCAGAACCTACCAGGAATTGAGCGGGAAGAAAGTAGGTTGCAGAAGAAAAAGGAGCTTTCAGTAGAGATGACCCACCCAGGGGCCTGGAGCCCAGTGTAAAGGCTGCGCTGGAGCCACACCCGCACCCAGTGGTCCACAGCAGAACCTGCTGCAGATCCCTGGCCTGGCCCTGAGCCGTGAGCTGCCTCTTCCCACGGTCCCGGACACACCACGGCCACCAGGATGGCAGCCAACACCAAGCCAGTTGTGAGCGTGCCTCTCCGCCCAGGGAACGTTCCCCTGTGGCAGCTGGTGGGGGTGGGGGTGCGGGTCCAGCTGCCACCAGCGGAAGCCACCATCAACAGGAGACCTCAAGAGAAGCTTGGCACCTTTGAGCTCAAGGGCAAATATACTAGTTGAAACACAGTGGTTTTAGGTTTTTGAAAAGAATTGATTCAAAAAGTGCAGTGGGGACCGGCGGGCTGGCAGTAGCCCGGGAGCCCGTCCGCTGTCGAGGAAAGCGGGGTGAATCGCGGACAGATCCCGCCTGCAGGTGGCTTCCTGGAAGGAGCATTGTGCAATCACAGAGAAGCAACTGGGACTCTTGAAAGGAAGGAAAAGGTGAGAGGGCGATAAATTTGACGGGACGGGAGGTATCTGTGGGGAGGCATCACCACACAGCGCGCTTAGGAGGGTCAAGGGCTAGGTGGCCCTCCACCGCCACAGTCCCTGCCTGGACAGACTGGGGACCTGCCGAGAGGCTGTGCTGAGTCACTGGCCCAGACCACAGGCAAAGCAAGGACGTAGTAGGCAGTCGATCCCCGGTTTCTGCAGCTGACGTCACCCCGTGCCTTCACGTGCCCAGCGCCAGGTCGGCACGTGACTCCGCTCTACATCTGTGGCCGTCACGTTGCCCCGCCAGGCCTGGGGAGGAAGAGCCCCTTCCTCCCTTCCCGCCAGGACCTGGACAGAGCCTCGGACTGGGGTGCTGCAGGCCCTGACCCGGGCAGCTCTGGGCGACTGCTTCAGTGGGTCTTGGGAAGGGTGGGGAGAAGGCCGCTGTGTCTGGCCAGGGCCTGCACAACAGGCCGCAGCCTGTGCTGTGAATGGCGGAGTTCAGGGGGACAGGTCATTCCGATGCAGGAATTTCGCTCTTCTGTAGGTCCTTGGTCTTGGGAATTCGAGGAATGAACCCACATACGACATATCAACGGCAGGACAGGATTTTTATTAGAAGTAAGAAAGGAATACAGAAGAAGTAAAAGGCACCAGAGCATCTGGCAGGGGGAAAAAGAACTAATTAACTGGGGAGTCTCTCGTGGGCTCTTTTATGCAGCCGACCAAGCGCCAGGCTTACAGAAGCGGCCACTGGTTCTCGAGGAAGGCGCTGGGAGCCAGACAGTTTCCTAGCCGGCATGGAGATGTCTTACTGCCCGGAGACAAGCCCTCAAGCAGCTGCATGCATTACTAAGTTATGATGGGTGAGTCGCTGGTTACCAAGCAGGTGTTTTACACTGGACATTCGTGGCGCAGCAGCAGGGTGGGAGTCGAACCCCAGGAGAAAAAGCACGGAACTCTGGCCCCCCACCTGTTGTATAATACTTCAATAAAAGGCCACGACAGAGGTTGTTTGAGCCTCTCCCTGTATCTATGGGAAGCCCACCTCTTGCAGGCATGTACCTCCAATCCGTGGTCCAGGCTATTTTTATTGACACAGTGACGGGGTGCCACAGCACCAACATAATGGCGATGAGGGTGGGATCGTGGACATGCACCGAGAATTTTATCTAGGCCTTGAAAATTACTCTTGGCAAATAGAAACACGCTTCATCGTTAATGAGCCTTATTGACAAAGGAATGAATGCAGTCCCTCCAGCTTAGGCCAAAAGGGTGTTCCCTTCATGAACTTGCTGAAGCCTAGGAAAACTGGGGTCCCTTGAATGGGGATGAACCCTGTATCAATTTTAGATAAAGGGCTTTTGGGGATACCCTGTTCAACTAGGAGCTGGTGAAGTGGATAAGGTCTTTTACATATTTATTTTCATTTGTTTACTTATTCAGCAAACACTAAGCACTGCTTGTGTAAAACACTGAGAAAAACAGGCTTTGGCCCTGCCTTTAGCGGGTAGATTAGCCAGTGGTAGGGAACAGTAGGAAAAGCAGAGGGAACTAAGATATAGCCAGGACAACAGCTGACAGCCAGTCCCAAGTAACGAATTGCAGGTTTGTTCTTAAGTTGTATTTGTACATAAGTTGGAGCAGGTGCATTTACCTCGTACACATATTCCCTGCAATGGCCTCTATTCGTAACTGCAAGTTGTACTTCAGTCAGGTGTAAACCCTGGGACCGTCTATAATGAAAATATAATGGTGGCATGGGAGGTCCTGGAGTGTTTGGAGCAGTGGTTCCTACCCTTGTGTGCGTACACCACAGTCTCTGCAGTGTCTGGGATGGGTTTTGAAGCTCCCCAGGGGATTCACTGTGCAGACAGGTTGGGAACTGTGGATATAGAGGAGAAAAAAATTAGGGGCATTTTGACCGGAGCCTTGAAATTATGCTGCTGAGAGTGAGGTCCCTGAGAGCTTGTTAGAAACGTGGAAAAAACTTAGGACCCACCCCAGACCTACTGAATCAGCCTCTGCATTTAGCAAGATTCCCTAGGTGACTGGAGACACAGTAAAGTTTGAGAAGCCCTGCAAAGGAAAGCTGAGACAGGCTGTGTTAGGGACCCAGTGTGGCGTAAGTGTACAGTACGTAATGGTGGCAAGTAACTGTTGGGAAGGTCTGGAAAAGGACAGCCGGGCCTTCCAAAATATACCTATAACATACGTGTATTCTAGCAGTGCTGCCAGAAATAAACAATTTCGCTCTCCCCCTAGATGCTAGACTTCAGAAAACGTCAATAAAAGCAGATCCCTTACCCATTTTCAAAGTGTTCTGGAGCCCCTTCAAAGGGCTTGGAACTTTAAATGGGTCATCCATACTATCCAGCTTAGTCACTCTCATTATTCTCTGAGTATTTGACTATTTTCAGATAGTCAAGGCACTGCTGAAGAATAAAGGTTTACTGCAACTTGAGATATTCAGAAAAATGTTCTGAGGACTCTGTAGACAATCCAAAAAATATTTTGAGCATTGCTGGAATTTATAACTTGCTGGGTAAGTGTTATGAAGAGGACAGCCTTCATCCCTATGTGAAGGCTCTGCTGTGTGGGCAGTTGTCCCTCTGAGTTCTCTGGGGATTTCTTGCGGGACTCTCCTAGAAGCCAAAATCTTCAGATGCTTAAATTCTTTATATGACATGGTGAAGTATTTGCATATAATCTTTGCCTATCTTCCACGAAATTAAATCATCTCTAGGTTACTTATAAAACAAAATACAATGTAAATACTACGTAACTAGTTGTTATACCATACTTTAAAATTTATATTATTTTGAGTGTTGTATGCAGATAACAGTTGACTGTACTCAAAAGTCAGATTCCTTAGTCAAGATAAATTTTATTTTTGGCTGATGACAGGATGTATTCCAATTCTATATAGATAATTGTTCAGGAAGGATGTCAGAAGGGCTTTGGTCTATATACAGTATTAAAATACATACGTGAACACACATGTGTGCAAATTCTGAAACATGAAAATGTTACTAGTTTTAGCTGGTAGAATTTTAGATTATGGATATTTTTTCCTTTTATTAGGGCATATTATATGTATTTTCTATAGTACAGTAAGCACATGCAACTTGTATAATAAAATGTTATTTTCTTTTCTGAAGAAAAAGGTGTTAAACATAAGTAGAATAAAGTTCTGTTCCACCTGATTAAAACAAAACCTACAGAGGTCCTGGGAGCAAGGAGCTCCCAGCACTGGAGACCGCCTTCCTGTCAGCCCACTCTGCCCAAAGTTCACCAAATTCATCAGCATCGATCCCTTTCATCTACTTTATACATTAAGAGTCTTTATAAGTCTTTAAAAAAATGACTTGGCCTGGTGTGGTGACTCACACCTGTAATCCTAGCATTTTGGGAGGCCAAGGTGGGTGGAGCTCACTGGTTGGAAACCAGCCTGAGCCCAGAGCAAGACCTCATCTCTAAGAACAGCCAGAGAGTTGTGGCAGGTGCCTGTAGTCCCAGCTACTTGAGAGGATGAGGAAAGAGGATCACTTGAACCCGAGAGTTTGAGGTTGCTGTGAGCTATGATGCCACACACTCTGTGACGGGCAACAAAGTGAGACTCTGTCTCAAAAAAAAAAATGCTTTGGTAAAAATATGTTTCAAATGGTCTGATATGTGGCTCCCTACACTATCTTGAAATATCAGTTTTCTTACTGCGGTACTGGCAGGACCACAGAAGAAAGTCATGCTGGTTGTGTGAGATCAGTAAGATCCATTTGCTTCGCTCATCAGATGCAGAGAGGGCAGTAACACGCTGTGTGAGTCAGGGTTCTCCAGGAAAGTAGAACCAATAAGGAAATACATATGTGGGGGCCGACAAATACTAAGATCTACAGGTGGCAGGCTGGAGACCTAGGAGGATCTAATGATTTACTTTTAAACCCAAAGGTGGGGAGAAAAACTGAAGTCCCCATTCCTAGACAGCCAGGCAGGAGGAACGCCCTCTCATTTGGGTATGGGGTCAGCCTTGTGTTCTGTTCAGGCCTTCAACTGGTTGGACAAGGCCCACCCACATGGGAGAGGGCAATATGCTTCACTCCGTTTATCAATTTAAATGTAAACTCATTCAGACGCAACCTCATAGCAACACCCAGACCAGTATTTGATACTGGGCACCTATAGCCCAGTCAAGTTGACACATGAAGTTGACCATCATGGCCACTTCAGAAAAATCTCATCTTAGATGGAGGCCAGGCTAATTCTACAAGACTTGAGCTTTTCCTGGCTTACTTTTTCTTCCAGGTTGTTCAACTTAGCGAACCGTGATTGCTCTGTTAATGGAGACTGAGGGCTTGAGGCCACCCTGTGTATCCTTGCTTGGAGAAACTTGCCTTCCACTGTTGTCTGGCACTCTGGTATATGGTACATAATAAGCTACCCCAAAAGGCAGGGCGTTCACTCTGTCTGGCAGGACCTGTCCTGTGCTCCACCTGTGTGATTGGCCTGCTGCTCTAAGATGTTTTAAGGTCCTGAGAGTATAGAGGAAGGATGAGAGAGTGGAAGCAGGAGACTTGAACCCCTCTTCTGCCCCTTACTAGCTTTATTTCCATAGACAAGAAACTTTTTAGCCTTTTTTTTTTGTGCAATGGGAATATTCACACCCTCATGAGAGTCTGTGAATATTATAAACTAGTACCAATTATCAAACATCATACACATGAGAATTCCTATCATTAATTTTTATCAGCAAGAACTCGAGGCTGGGCTCACGCCTGTAATCCTAGCACTCTGGGAAGCCAAGGCAGGAGGATTGCTTGACCTCAGGAAGATCCCTTGAGGTCAGGCGTCTGGGACCAGCCTGACCAATAGTGAGACCTTGTTCTACTAAAAATAGAAAAATTAATCAGGCATCTTGGCACATGCTTATAGTCCCAGCTACTTGAAAGACTGAGGTGGGAGGATCACTTGAGCCTAGGAGTTTGAGGTTGCAGTGAACTATGATCATGCCACTGCACTTCTGGAACTAGAAACAGCACATAAATTATCAACTTATCACTATTTTTATATTAATGGTGACTGTTGGGAACTGTGAACACCTGGATGGCAGACACCATACTACACATTTGTAGAGGAACTAGGCCGGCATGATGTACAGACATGTGCTTAATCCAAATTTAGTTGATGATAAAGAAAGCGTTTTCTAATCTTTTCCAATTACCTTAAAATGTCCTGATTTGTTGCATGTTAAATATATTTTCCAGAAGTAGGTTTGCTAGAGAAAATGCATGATGCCTGGTTAAATTTGAATTTCAGATAAATAAACACATGCTTTTTTAGTATAACTATGCCCCATGTAAATCATTTGTTGTTTATCTGAAATTTAAATTTAACTAGGCATTCTGTATTTTTATTTGTTAAACCTGGCAGCCAAATGCAGAAAAGGAATTGACAAAATTTTATGTAAAATTGAACATTAACATTTTCTTGGGTAATAAATGTTTAAAATATGCCATGGGAAAGTATCATATTTAGGAGCTTCATATAATTGTTTGACATTAAAAAATGATTTACTTAAAAAGCTGATGGACCTAAGTATGTGTTTTAATCTTACTAGTTTCATCTATAAGGTGAGAACAATAATATTTAATGAAACTTTTTGATAACAGCCATTCTCACTGGAGTTAGGTGGTATTTAATGGTGATTTTGGTTTGCATTTCCCTAATGATTAGAGATGTTGAGCATTTTTTCATGAGTTTTTTGGCCATTATCTTCCTTTAAAAAGTTTTTATTTATGTCTTTTGCCCACTTTTCAATAGGGTTGTTTGATTCTTTCCTGCTGATTTGCTTGAGTTCTTTTTAGATTCTGGTTATCAGTCCTTTATCAGATGTATAGCATACAAATATTTTCTCCTGTTCTGTGAATTGTCTATTTGGTCTTTTGATTCAAAGCCCACAAGTGAAGATAGAAGGGAACATTTATACACTGTTGATGGGACTGCAAACTAGTATGACTTCTGTGGAAATTAGCATGGAGATACCTCAAAGAACTAAAAGTAGACCTACCATTTAATCCAACAATCCCTTTATTAAGTACCTACCCAAAGGAAAAAGGGATATTTGATCAAAAAGACACTTGCCTTCAAATGTTTATAGCAGCACAATTTGTAATTGCAAAACGTGGAACCAACTTAAGTGCTCACCAGTACCTGAGTGGATCAATAAAATATGGTATATGTGTACCATGGAGTACTACTAAGCCATAAAAAAGAGTGATCTGGTATTTTTTGTAACAACTTGGATGGAACTGGAGGCCATTCTTCTAAGTGAAGTATCCTAAGAACGGAAAAACAAATACCACATGCACTCAACACTAAATTAGAACTAGTCTATCAACAATTATATACACATACGGAAGGAAAACTCAGTGGGAATCAAGTTGGTGAGAGGGAGGAGGAGGAGTTGGGTGAATGCCTACCTAACTGGAGCAGTGCACACATTCTGGGTGAAGGACACACTCACAGCTACGATTTAAAATGTACAAAAGCAAAGTATATAACCCAAATGTGTGTACCCCAGTAATATTCTGAAATAAAAAATATTTAATGTATAGGGCTCTTTTGAAATGTACTTGAGATGATGTGTGATAATGTTCTTTGTAAATACATCCAAAAAAGATTCTCAGTTGAGCATGAGCTTTGCTGTCTGACATAATCACATTCAAGCCCCAGTGCTGCCATTCCACTAGGTATGTGACCGTGGAAAAGCTACTTAACCCCTCTATGCCTCCTTTTCTCATCCATAATGTGAAGACAATAATAAAACTGACTCCACAGAATTTTTGTGAGGAGTATAAAAGAATGTATATAGTGCTTAGTGCATAACAAGGACTTCATAAAGCTGTATTTTTACTAAAAATGTAGAAAAAGCACCTTTCTAGAAAGCCAGTGATGTATAGTAATAGGAGATTATGTCCTAACCACAAATATAAAGTCCTCTTCTGTCTGGGTGTTCCTTATAACAGGGAATGTTTTGCACCTGTGCTGTCCGTGACTCACATGGTGTTGAAGGAATTAACTAAAATGGTGAGGCTTTTACCAGAAGTATTCTTCCTCGATCCCAAGAATGGTGACACTCTTTGTGTCCTGAACATGTTGTTACAAGTTTTCATGCAAATACAGCAAGCCCCTGAACGTTTGATCAGTACAGATCATTTCTGTTTTAACTTCCTAAAGAACATTAATATCATCGTCAGGAAAATTACAACCAGTTTTAAGATTGCTGCTTTAATATTAGAAATTAGCCTGGCAGAGCAAGAATAGTAGATATGTAACCACAACCCTAACAAATAAGAGCCCTCTGTGCTCTCCTCCCACAAAAACCCAAAGAAATCATTAAGCATGGAAAGTTCAAGTTCAGGATCTCAGACCTATGAGCTGAGCTCAGTGAGGTGTTTCAGCCCATAATGGGATTGTCCATCTCTGAAGTGGGTTCAAGGGTCAGGTTCAAAATCAAAGATTATCTGGCAAAAGGCCACGTGTCTTTTTTCCCTAGTGAGTAACAACAGCCTTATTGCCACTGCTGTTGCTACTCCAGAAAGTTCTAGGTTCCTCAGTGGCTGATAAGCTTTGCGTTAAAGGCAATGCTGATGAATCTATGGGCTCAAATTTCCTCCCTGGACTTATCCAGGCTTTCCCAGTTCTTTATGAAGACAAGGAGCGTCTTAGATCACAAACCACCTATTTTCCTCCCTCAGCTCTAATTTATTTGATTAACACGGCAATGAAGCGACCATTTGTTCCAGTAATTGCGTTGCCTCTTGTTGACCCTATAATCTTAAATCTCGAATTTGAAAAAGTAAATCTCACTCCTTCGGCATAGAGGCATGCGTTATTGAATAAATTGCCAAGTTTTTGTTCTTTTTTTTTTCTTCTTCTTTAG
The DNA here is from genome assembly GCA_963574655.1 of Perodicticus potto. Taxonomy (NCBI): domain Eukaryota; kingdom Metazoa; phylum Chordata; class Mammalia; order Primates; family Lorisidae; genus Perodicticus; species Perodicticus potto. The sequence goes on from CAUYRH010008674.1 coordinate 28,606, forward strand.
GAGCTTTTCAGTTCAGGCGGGAGAAGGAGTTTCAGTCCCTAGCTCCCTTCCTGTGGCTGACTCTGCCGGGATGGCACTGTGCCTCTCACGTCCCCAATCTTCTGCACCCTCTCACGTGTCCCCAGACAGCTGTGCCAGGATTCCACACAGGGAAAGCTTTCTGCCACACTACCTTTTCAGACACCACATCGAAATCATCTTCGTCAGCTTGGAAAACTTGGACGCTCAGGGGGTTCCTGGCACCGCCAACAGCGGCAGTGGCGTGTGTGAGACTGCGGCAGGAAGCCGCAGGTGACGGCACCCTCTGGTTGAAACGCGGTTCCCACACGTGTGTGCTGCGAGCTGTCACCTCTCTACTCCTTTCAGTGAAGGGAAACTCAAAATATTGGGTGCACGTGAGATTCACAATGCATTTTGAACAGAGAGAATCTGTTTCCTAGAGATTTTTCCGTGCGGTGGTCACGGTTTTTAAGGTAAACACAGAACCTGTGACTGTATTTGTGGAAGCAAAGGGACAGACTATTTGATGTCAGCATTATCTCAGAAAAGCCCGTCTACAAAGTGAGCACACCTCTCAGCAGTCACCAGACCCAGTGTCCACCTCTCTGGACTTCCTCAGGACTTTCTTCAATGTTTGATGTTGATAAAGAGTTGCTTTTTTTGTTTTTGTTTTGTTTTTTTCTGAATTGCTTGCCCATCATCAAGGCTACAGGAAGAAACATCCAGAAATCAGCACCCTTTGCGCTGCTGGCAACTTCACATGGTCCCTAAACATCAATGTGCCTGATGTGCCGTCTGACTCCTCAGCACTCTGAACATTTTTCCCTAAATTTATTCCTTTTTCAGGATGATAATAGCAATAATAATAACTGACATTAGCCTACATGTCAAGGACTTACTATTTAGCTAAGCATCCCCGTAATTTCCTTTAAAACCTTCCTGGGAATTTAAAGAGCTTCTCTAAGGATAACATTCTTAAAATTTTAAATGAAACCTTGTTTCATGATTAAAAGCAAAACTTAGGATTTCATCAAAAATCTAACATCTGAAAATATGGAGAGCCAAGACACAAAGACAATGTTCAAAGCACCCATGGTGCAATCTCAGAGATCACAGGACAGACAGCCTCGGTGTTTTTGGACACCTCACCCTTTAATGTTGACGAATGACAACAACAATAACTGCAACCGGTCTGATGACTTGGGCTCTGAGGCCCAGCATTCCTGCAGGGGTGTGAGTTGGAGGTACCGGTCGCCTCTGCTGCGCAGCCTCGCCACTGAGACCTGGAATCCCAGCCCTTTGGCTTAATCCTCCATCCCCTGTCCTGTCCCCTGCCTGGACAAATACCTAGGGTGTCCGGGAGTTGGGGGTGGCCTCTTGAATGTCTCCACTGGAGGGATCTAGGTGTGTTAAACTGGGTGTGCAGCTGTGGGGGACTTGTCTTGAAGCCACATTCCCTTGCCAAGTATGCTGTTTTTATATGGAGAGTGTGTTTAAGTAAATGTAAACAAAGGATGTTGGATCCCGCTGAGACTGTAGTGGGGCAAAAATCCTCCTGAGATACCCTTGATGTTGCCTTGTGGTTGACCCTGCCAGGGAGAGAGACTTCTTAACAGTCCCCCAAAGAGTGCCAGGCCAAGAGAGAAAGGCCAGCTCCAGGGCTGGATCAGAGGGACAGGGGCAGAGAAAGGGCCCTAGACAATGGCTCTTAGGTCATCCGTTTGCCTGGGGCTTGTTCCCCCAGGACAGGAGCTACGACAGAGTCAGTTGTTTCTTTTGTCCTTATTGAATTAGGAGGAAGTCAAGGAAGCGGCAGGACTGTAAGTCAGGGGAAGGCCAGTGACTTTTGAAAGCTTGCAACATCGAACTTTCCCATTGGAATGGAGCCCGGCCGGGCAGCTGTGTCCAAGTTTGCTCTGGGCTGCTTCGCTCGCTCACTCCAGGAAGGGGAGGAGGACGCGAGGAGAGGAAGGCGAGCAAAGGCTGCAAATGCAGTCAGGAAGGCTGCATTCAGTCCGAGGATGGGAGCACCGGGGATGGAGCCCCATTTATTGCCCTTAACAATCTGCGAAAACAAAAACAAAGACAGAAAACTAAATAGTTCTCTGCACAGGAATGAAAGGAGGGAAGAGGACTTAGTGGAAAGTTGGGGCTGACTAGAGGCAAAACAAATGACCACAGGCTGGAAAAGTACAGTGCAGGGGAAACGTGGGCTCGGCAGATTCCTCAGCAGGGCTTTGGGCTGTTTTCTTTGGCATTCTATCAATTACGTTACTGTGGCCTCTTTGAATTTGGTCATCTCATGCTCTAAATAAATATATTTATTTATATTTATTTATCTCCATATTTTTACAATCCTGGAGTGGGGAGAACCTTCTAAGCCTAAATGGAGGCCCAGAGAACATAAAGGAAAGATGGGCAGATTGGAATGATTAAAAACTCAAAGCTTCTATTTGGGAAAAATTAGGTCCCGTGAATAAGTTTAAAAGTCAAGTGAAGGTTGTGGGAAAATAGTTGTAACACATATAAAAGGCAACGAATTAATATCTAGAATAGCTAAAATGCTCCTATAAAACGGTATAGAAAGATCAAAGTGAGGGAGCTAAGGTGGAGAAAAAAAAGAGCATTTTAGAGAAGAAAAGTACAAATGGTTGATAAACGTTTGAAGAATGCTCACACTAACAGCGATAGCCATCCCAATTTACACAAAAAAGTTATTTTTGGTAGAAATTTAATACAATTTTGATGACATACAGTGTTTTTACATGGACAAAGATGTAAAATCCCTTGTTAATGCAATTTGTGATTTCTGTAAAGTGTAAATTGGTTTGACATTTTTGAAAGATGGACTGGCAGAATTTTTTTAAATTTAAAATAAAGATAATCTACAAGCCAGAGTTCCACTTACAGGATTCTATTTTAGAAAAGCACTGGCTTTTGTTGTAAAAAGATGTGTGTGTGTGTGCACATTACAATGATATGGTAAACAGCAAAAAACTAGAAACAGTGCAAACACCATCAATGGGGAAACAGACAAATAAACCGTGTACCATCCACGCCAGGAAGTAGTATGGAAACACCCTGGAGATAAGATGGATCTCAATGCATTGATGTGGGAATATGTTAAATGAAAAAAGGACTCAGAAATATATATGTAGACACTCACATGTACACCTGTGTATGTACTGGTAGTATATATGTACATATGTTCAGATACATATAATTATATTTTTACAAAAATTAAAACAAATATCTCTATAAAAATAGCTCTGTAAAAAGTAAAAATATATATAAGGAAAACACACACACACACTCAGACAGACAAAAGTGGTTTAATGTAAAGGGATAAGGAAATTGATCAATGGAAACTCATTTTCTATCTGTTAGATTTCTGTGTTGAGTTTTTTTTGTAGCATGCACTACTCTGACAGTTAAAAAGGACAATGAAAAGACGCAAAGAGATGAACACGCACGTAAGTTCTTCTGGTGTAAACAGCAAAGTAGTTGCAGGTAAGAGTGTAGCGGACAGAACAAACCCCTTTTCTGTTGTTCTGTGATTACTGACTGGTGGTTGGGTAACTTTGGACACAGCTCGAAAGTGAGAGCAAAAGGACGTGGATTTGACCCCCCCGGGGGTTTTACCACTAAGCATTTTAGCAGAACCTGTAACGTGATATAGGTTCGCTCCCACTTCAGCATCTGTAAAAATAAGCAAAAAAGTTATCTTTTTTAGAATTCCTACTTATCAGAGTCTTTATAAAGGTTCAATGAGTTATGATGTAGAGTGTGTGAAAAGTGGTTGGTACCTAAGTGAAATATGGTTTTATTATTATTGAAATAGTAAGTATCCTTTTCTCGCTCATGTCCACCATGGGAAGAGGTAAAATTCAACTCATTTCCTGGTTTCCCAAAGGCAGAGGTCTTTAAGAGCTTCCCTAGTGAAATGTGGGCAGATAACGCAAAGGGAAGAGACTGTTATCTCTTTGCTCCTGAACGCTCTTTCAAAAGACTTCTGGAGGGTTGCAGGTGGCTGTGGACTCACCTTGGCTTTCCTGGAGTACACAGGGAAAGGTCTTGGAGACAGTCAGGGAAAAGCAGCGAATTGTGGAAGGGCAAGGATCACTCCCCTGTTTTCCCATGGAATGAAGTCGAGGGTGGCAGAGATTTAAGGGTCCTCATAAACCTGGACCCGATTATAGAAGGAAGGGACACAGGGGCCTGCCGGCTATCCCATGGGATCCCCAATTGACACAGCAAACACTTGGGCAGAAATTCAAGGTCAGATGGGAGAAAACAGCACTGACCAGTGCGCTCCCAACATAGCGTGGACCGTGTAGGGTGGATGATGACCTGAGCTGCAGGATGCCCTGGTGCCACCAAGGATCTTCATGCTGATGAACTAGCAGACTCCCCTTTTGTCCCAGCTCTGCAGCAAAGGGTTAAAACTAGGGGGTGGGGAATCAGGAAAGATCCTAGAGTTAAGAATACTCTGGGATTGAAATTATAAACTAGAATTTTTATAACTTAATTGGACTAAAAATATCACTGTGCTTGACTAAGTTTAAACTGGAATGAGAAAAAAGATAAGGTATCTGTTCCAGAAAGATTTTCAGTGGGAAAGGGCCTGCAGAAGAGGGGCAGGGCTTCAGGACCAAGAGGGTCAGGCAGGGTGAGGAGAATGCAGGCACTGTGCTGGGCCCTTTTTGCCCCCCTCTTTGTTCCCCAGGAGACATTTTCCCTTCCCCTTTCATGTAGTCATAAAGATTGAAAGGGTCCAGGAGAAAGAAATCAGCTTCCCTGCAAGGTAAAAAGAATCAAGAGGGTTTTTTGTTGTTGTTGTTTGTTTTAAATACTATAATTTTGAAACAATATGCTATGAAGAACACTGAAAATAGAATTCAGGAGATCAAAGAGACCTCGGATAAATATCTCAATGTCTCTTGGGCTCAATTTCCTGGTATATAAAGCCTGGCATTTGGTAGCATTAGATGGCCTCTAAGATTTCCCCCATTACTTATAACTTCTGCTTGGCTTCACAGACCTGGGAGGGACCTTATCTGTCACTCAAAACCCTCACCCAACATAAGAACATTCCCTGGGAAAATCCACGAAGCATGTTAGGTTATATGAATACATCTTTTCAATGCCTTAGTATAATTTGGTAATTTCCTTTAAATGTAAAGGAATTTTCCAGACCCAAACAGTGGTTTCCTCTAGTCTGCTACCCAAAATTCAGTTCTGTTGCTTTTGTGTGAGTACGGTTATCTACCAAAAAATGTGGGCTGTTTCTTAAAAGTTACTTGGAGAGGAATACAATAGCTAGATCAAGGATGTTCAAGGATAAATGCTATTAAGGCTGAGTTGTGCTGGTGGTGACAACAGACATCCCTGAACTGCAGGGGGTCAATAACTGCAAACAGTTATTTCTTGCTCACATGAAGTAATGTGGCTGGCTCAGCAGGGCTCTCTGCCATCTATGACTCAGGAGTCAAGGCTTCCTCTGTCCTTGCATCAGCTACTCAAGGCGACTTCAAGTTCAGCCTGTCTGGGGGAAGATGGATGAAGGAGGCACACATGGGACTCAAGGTCTGTGTTCCAAATGCAACCACGTGGCCCCGGCCCAATCTCACCGAAGGGATCCTGGGAAATGCCGGAGCACACAAGGCTCTTTGGTGAGCACTAGTTGTCTCTGGGTGAGTTGATGATGCAATCAGTGACATACAGCCGCCAAGTGAGTGCAATTTCTTGCCTTGTCATGTGCTCGGCACAGGTGACCAAAAGCCTTGGTTTCTAATAGTTCTTTAAATTATTCATTTTTTCTAAAAATTAGTTTTGAAAAACTGAGGCAACTTTGCTAAGAAGTGGGTTTTCTAAACCCTTCTTCATCACATCGAGAGAGACAGTTGCCTTTAAGTGGCTGCACACTGTTGATTCACAGTGAATGTTAAGCCAACTGAAATCCTCATGTAATTGTTAGAAGGAACTGCTGCCATGCCAGGCACCCAGTAATGTGCTCTTCGTTTTGCTTTAAACTTAAATGCAAGATGTTCTATTAATCCTGTTAAGTGTCATCTCGTTATTTTCAGACAATTGCTTCAGCCTTCTGAATTTTAAATTCAGTCATCTATTGTGATAGCTATTTCTTTGGGTTTACATCATACACCAATTTGATGAGTATGGCTTCTGCGTCTAGGTCCAAGTTCTTGAAAAAATAGGCCAAGGGCAGAGCCCTCCAGGAGAACACCAGAGACTTCCCTTGAGAGGCATCAGGACTCATTAATAAACACAGTGGGTTTATTTGTTCCAGTAGCTTCCAGTCCTCCTCCCCTGATTATCAACCACATTTCTCCATTTTCTCAAAGATTTTTAAAACTTTCATACCACATCTAGATGAAAACTGAGCTCATCATCTTCCTTCCCAAAGCCACTCCTACTCCTGAATTTTCTACTGGGTGGTGGCACCACCATCTGGCCCACTGTGCCAGCAATCTGGAAGCGATCCCCCATCTCGCCTCATCTCCCTGAGCAGTGAACTTGGCTCAGGGCCGCCACTCTGCGGCTGGGCTGTTCCCCTCGAGCACCTGGACCGCTGCCTCCACGCAGGTCACATCCCCGACTAAAACCCATCAGAACTCCCCAGGGCAAAGATGAGATTAAGAATATCTCACCGGTGCTTTGGTCTAGGCGACAGCCAAACAGACGGCCGGCAGGAAAGAAGGGATCTATTTCCAGATCCCAAATGTTTCCAGGTGACCCTTCCATCCCCTCAATCCCCATCCAAGGGCTTCTTCAGACCCCAAGTTTGCATCTCAACACTCCCCATCCTTTCTCGGTCCTCTCGAAGCTCAACCCAACTCTAGTCTCTGAAGAGACAGGGAAGCGTTTCATACACTCTGCCCACTCCCTAGTTTTGGGTAGAAACTGACTAGTCTTTCAGGCTGCTGACTTCCTAGAGTCAGAGCCAAGGTTTTAGCCTTCAACAGCAAATAAAAATAAATAAATACAACAAAAGATAATCTCTATCCCCTCCCCTGTCAAAAGCCTGGCTCTTAGTAATGAAAGCTTTCAATGCTTTCTTTTTATATTCTCAGTCAGAAATTTGACTCTGCTCTGGCTGGATTCTTTTGTGTCTTTTTTTCTCTGAGGCAATCAGCCTGTCTCTAGACTTGGTTAAACAGTGAAAGGACTATAAGGTAGAAAAGTGTTTCTGAGAAAGAAAAAGGCATGTCACAATATTTCAAAATATTATCTAAAGCAGTGGTTCTCAACCTTCCTAATGCTGCTACCCTCTAATACAGTTCCTGTGGGTGGATACCCACAGGTTGAGAACCGCTGACAGTCTCTGTGGTCCATGCCCCTGCCCTACTAAGCTTAGCTCCTTGATCAAATGGTTAAACCAAGTAACAAAGATGGACACGTCAGTGACATTTTACTGATCTATTGGTAAGCCGGTCTCGTAAGAAGGGAACGGAGTGATGGGACTTGGGTCTGCTGTTGGTGGCGAACTCCCATTAAAAGAATAGGAAAATTTATTGCCTCTTTTGAACAGGATTTCGGCAAGCACAGGGATTTCAAGACCACATCTGTGACAATCAGTTTTTATAGGGAGAAAAAAATCAGTTTTTCTCTTTAGATGTACATAAAGAGAAAATTCAGTAACATATTTGCAGATAATGGATGATTCCCACCTACTGAAGATCATTCCTCAAATAGAGAAGATTCGTGTTGTTCTCGCCTCACCTTTAGGCATGTTTTCTCCATTATAATGATAATTAGTGGAATTTTATACAACTAAATCAGTGCTTTTGTTTGGATTCTTCTTTTCAAAGCCTGTTCAACTTCCTGGACTCCCCACTCTGGATTTGGGGTTTAAACATGAGCATATGAACATAGCAATAATGAAGCTCATGTTTCCCAGGTGCTAAGCGTTAGATCTTCTTAGCTGGACGTGTTTTCTCATTTAAGTGATTTTCTCCTTCCTTTGCGTGACATTTAAAATGAATTTTCATTGACCTTATCTGGTTCTTCACTGATTTTGGTGGCTTCATGCCAGTGATCTGTGCCGCCGCGTGGCATGCAGGGGAAGGCAGGCATCACTATGCTTAGAAGCAGCATCGCAGAGAGGCAGTGAGTGAGTGGGCTCTAGATTCAGAAAACCTGAATTACTGCTCTGCTGTGTGCTCTGGGCAATTACTCATTACTCAGAATACGTACAATGAGCCTAACGTCCCTAACAGGTGATTATAATGATTAAAAAAGCTATACCATGTAAGGTGACAGGGATCATTTCTAACAACAATGAAAACTGTACCATTTAAGCAGTGACTTGCTACCCGGATCCCGTGGGTCTCACTGGACATGAGAATGGGGTCACCGAGTGCATTGCTGTGCAAATGGCCAGGGATGGCTCAGCTAACCTGGCCTGCTGGGGCCGGGTCCTCCTCCTTCCCTCTGAATTGAGTGTTCTCAAGTGTAGTCTTTGCAGAATGAGGAAGGCTGCCATCCCCTCCACAGTGGTCATGCTTCTCAGAGAAATGGGCCCACACACTCGCAAGGTCCATTAGTGGGTCAGGAAGCTTTGGCCCCCCAGTCTCCAAGCCCTGGGTCACTGCACAACCAGACAAGTATTAAAAGTACAGGGGAAGAGTTTCCCAATATATCCCATGCCTACTGTGGGGGTGCGTGTGTGTGAACAACTAAATACAGTGGGTTTTCTTTATCTCTTGCTTTCATTTTTATATCCAGTTCTTGAAAAGACATTATACTCATTCTTAGTTCAGAAAAAAAATTAGGCCCACTTTTTCAAGCTGTTTTCAATTATGTTACTCCACCCACTCTCTGTGTTTTTCTGGGCACTCTTTTACCCGCTGAAGGATTTATAAGGCAGCCCTCTGCTCTTTCTCAGCCACTGTGGCCACCCTGCCCCTCTACACCTACTCTGTTCCCCGAGGAGCCTGCTGGGTCCGAATCAGAGATGGTGCTGGTCGAATGGAAGCGCTCCTCTTCCATCCCAGTGCCCATTACCAAACATCTGTTGGCATTTGAATATCAGCCCACAGCTGCTCATTTGCAAGAATCACTATGTCTCTTCATATATTTAAATCAATAGACAACTCCCTGGGTCCATCGCCAACAAGGCTGGCAGGAAATGTAATTTTGGTCTTCACTGGGACTCTCCACCTTCAAGGATTGCGCCAAGGAACTTACATATTGGCAGACATCCTGTGGTCCCTCTGGTCATGGGCTGTGTGCTCCTGCGGGTACTGCTGAGATGTGTTCCTACAGTCCAACCAGGGCCTGCAGCCATAGCGGCCAGCCCCAGGGCACAGAGACCTAGGGCCAACTTCCCCAGGCTCCCTTTTCAGCCGTCCTTGGTGTCTCTTCTTTTTCTCTGGGTTCTGCCACGGAGCAGTGTGTGGCCCCTTAACATCAGAGGAACGCTGTCACCCTCATCTCCTTTCACTGTCTCAGGAAATCTCTATCTTCATTTTCCTGTTCTTGAAAGTCACCACCTTTTCTCTCCTTCCTCTCTGGGACACCTGGCACAATTTCTTCAAAGGGTTTAGCCTTGACACAAGACATGAAAGGCCTTTGATATCAAGTTTCCTGTCATGTGTTAGGATGCTTGAAATAAAAGGAAGGAAAAATACAGACAGTTAAGTTATTTGCTCAAGTATTACCCTGTTTGCTCTTTCTTAAATGAGAAAATTTTAGACAAGAGAACCATCTGGGGGAGGCATGGCAGGGAGGGGGGAAGCAGTGTGGCACAAAGACCTCTGAGAAGGGCCTAGAGGAGGCAGGTGGCTGCAGGGGCCTGAGGATGGGGATGTTGATGGCGCAACATGTGTGTGTTTCCCACATCTCCAAGAGTGATGCTCCAGGGAGGATCTGCTTTCTGTTGCTCCGCTAGCATTTTTTCATTTGTACCTACTTGTTTCATACCTTTTTTAATTTCATTGCATTTTTCTTCTTTGTGTTTCCTCAACATAATTCCAGGTTATGCTCACATACATAGCACAACCATCACAGAGCACAACCATCACAGAGTTAGAGATTCTTTGTCAAGGCACCAGCCATCATGAAGGCCTGATTGCTGGGGTCAGCTTCATAAGGAGAGTAGGCCACGGTCCAGTCGTCGTAATACCGAGATGACCAAATGGGATCAATATGATTTGAAGGTTGAGCAATCATCCTGCAAGTGAGTGAGTTGTCTTAGTGCATAGCTGGTTCCTTAACTATGGAGTCAGAAGGAACGTTACGTTTCTGTCACAACCTGAGTTTCTCATGCTTTTTTGTAGGATTGTCGTCTTCCTGTCTTCTTTCAACTCGTAGCAGATGTGACTTTCTGGACCACTATTTTCCATTCCAGTTATTTTATATATTTATGCCTGTGTTTATAAATATTGAAGGTTGTGAAAGCTGTTTATTGTACTTCTATTATCCACCTCTGTTGTAGAACATCTGCTTTCTTTCACATGCTCAATATAAAAGAAGTTTTTCAGCTTAATAAGTGTGCTATAAGTTTATGTAATTTTGCAGTCTCTTATTTCCTGTGTCTTTTTTCTATCACAAATTAGATTTTACTTCTTCATATATTTTTATTACACAGAATAGAGGTCAGCACATGACTACCTGCGAGTCAAATCTGAGCCATTGTCTAGTTCTGCAAATTACACTTCATTGGAACCCAGCCATGCCCATCTTCCAAGTATTGCATATGGCTGCTTCCACCCTACAATGTCAGAGCTGAGGAGTCAGGCCAGAAACTGCAGATCTTTACGAGGGAAGTTTGCTGACCCTTATTATAGAACAGTAACCAAAAATCCTTTTCATTGTAGGATCCTAGGGCTTCAGAGCTCAAAAAAGATAGTAGTCCAGGAACGTCATTTTATAGAAAAACAAAATAGACCCATACAAATGTCAGCTTCCACTGGGAGTTTATTACATCCCAAGCACTGTACCTTAGCAAATGTTATCTCATTGAGTACCCGCAACCAGTATCGTGCCTGTTGTATAGATCAGTAAATCAGGAATGAGAGCTAAAATAACTCTCCCATGGTCATATAACTATTATAATAAATGGAGATGGTGGCATGAGACCCATGGCAAGGGACTTCAGAGTCCGAGAACAGAACCATTGCACCATTCAACTTCTAAACGAAAGAATTTTCTCTACAACCCACAGAAAATAATATCAGAACCAAGAATAGTGCTTGGTTTCCTGTTCTCTGGTGCTGTTTATTTAAAGATTTTTATTCATCTCTGTTTTGAGACCAAGGAAAGAAGAGGACTTTTTTTGCATGTCTTTCCTGTGTCTTGAGGGAGAATACACTGACTACATGCTCTGGGGTAGGACATCTGTCCTCACGTGGCTGGAACCAGTTCTTTCCTGGGTGAATCACACAGCCAGGGCTCAGTTTCCTGCACACTCACTTGAGGGCTGACTTAATCCCTCAAAAGTGGAAGTGAACCATTCATTAGAAGTATCTCTGTTCCCAGGAGGAAACGACTGTTCCCTCGAGTCAAAGTTTATGGCCTAGCCTTCCCTGTGCTCAAAAACTAGAACAGAAATCACTACTTGGGGTTATACAATTCCTAACTAAGGTTCTGATTATCACAGTTTGGAGTTGTATGTTGAAAGATTCACTTGCTCAGTGTAAAATTAAACTTGCTCTTGACACTGTGAGGCAGTGTGGGTTTCAACTTCACGCCTGCTGTGGCCCCACATGGTCAGGACTCCACTGGCCTCAACACCCATGACCAAACCCCACTGCCTTAGAGACATCTATTTTTCCATCCTTCATCAACCTTCTTCCTGACGTTTGGATGTCTGTGCCCTCAAAATTCATGTTGAAACCTACTTAATCCCCATCGTGATAGTGTTAGGAGGTGGGCTTTTTAGGAGGTGATGAAGTCATGAGAACTTTGCCTTCATAAACGGGATGAAGGCCCTCCTAAAAGGCTTCAGAGAGACGTCAGCCCTTTCTGCTCTCCTGCCATGCGAGGACGCAGCAACAAGGCACCATCTTGGCAGCAGAGGGCAAGCTCCGCTCAGACTCTGAATCTGCTGCTTCTCAATGTTAGACTTCCCAGCCTCCAGAATGATGAGCAATGAATGTCCAGTATTGATAAGCCGCCCAGTCTAAGACATTTTGTTATAATGTAGGAACAGGTGAAGACACTTGGTCTTTTGTAATTTGGGTCTCTCTTTAGGTTTCCGATATTATCCTTCCTAAGTATTTTCTCCTGAAATGAAGACCTTCTCTGTGCCTAAACTCAGGCTGATAACATTGCTACAGAAAGATTTGCCACTGGGCAGCTTGTTGTCACCATAATAAATAGTATGATAGCACCTTCCACTGGGCTCTTAAAATGGAACAGCCTGGCAATCTTCTGTGTTTTCCTGGTCAGTTCACATTTCCATGTGCATGTCGAAATTCTTCACTATCTTCTGACTTGTTCACCTAACTCAGCAGATGAGTACTCTCCAGATCTCTCCTTCCCCTGTCCTCCTTTGCTCCTCACATTTGACGAGGAGCCCCTCCTCCTGTGAAAGATCAATTGTCCTGTAGGTTTCCTGTATCACGTTGGCTCTCAGCATCTCAGGAAACTTGCACTGCTCATTTTCCTGTCTTCAGATGTGCTATTAAAGGCAGATCATTTGAGTAGAATCCTGGCTTGCCAATTTGTATGGGGCGAAAAAGCATCCCTGGAATAATTATTCTCAGAATGTAGTACCAGGTAACTTAGGGTTTCATGTATTGCTGTAGAGTATAAATTGGTTCCTCACCTATTGAGTAGAAAGTTAAGCCATGGACTCTGGTCCACCACAAATGAGATTTTCTAATCTTTTAGGTTGCAGGAGCCAGAAGTAGAGTAACAGCATTGCTACCAACACTGAAAGCTGACTGCTAAGTGCTTGATGTCAGCTGAAATCCTCAAGTCCAATGCAGTAGAGAAGTATCAGATGTGGATTTCATTGTTTTTTTTTAAAATTATATTTGTTGTTGTTGTTGTAGTTGTCATTGTCGTTTGGTAGGCCCAGGCTGAGTTTGAACCCACCAGCCCCGGTGTATATGGCCCGCACCCTAGCCATTGAGCTGCAGGCGTTGAGCCAGATGTGGATTTTTTTATGTGAAATCAATTATATATGAACCAGTAAAGAGAGAGTAAGAGCAAAAGTGAGAGCTGAGCAATAACAATTTAAACATCACGAGCAGTTCTCCCTGCCGGTTCCCTCACTGCTCAGCTGACCCAAAATTATGCTGTCAGGGAGGACAGAAATTAATCCCTGGAATGTGGACAAGGCCCACCCTCATTATCTCGTCCTCATCACACAGGCCCTGAAGTGATCATTGCTGTCAGCATCAGTCATTGTGGTGAATCACCATCATTCTCTTGAGAAGCTGGGGAAAAATATCCAAGGTGTAGAGTCAATATTCAGCATTATTGTTTTCATTTTTGCAATCTTCCATTCTCCTTATTTTGTTTCCCCATATTTCCCCAAATATTGTCAACTCGTGTTTTGCATGTGCAGAGGTCATGTCCTCCACGTTACTGTGTGGTTTCCACGTGTGCACATGCATAGCGCCATAGAGAAGTGTGCATTACAAAGCAGGGAGAGTCCACTTGATATCCAATGTGAGGGATGCTCAAGAATTACCTTGAGAAAACATCATGACAACTTTGCATTTTGACTTTACAACCCAAGCTGTAACTCACTGTAAGGTTGAAAGAAATGCTGTTTTCCAGGAAAGAATGACTTATCTAATAAATGCACCTAAAACATTACTTGGTTTAGAAAATCATAATAAAAAGTGAGAACTACAGAAAAGTTGGGAAGCTTGTTGCTAATGAAAAATAAAGAAAAAAAGAACTTTAAAACATTTTGAACAAAACTTTTAGTTCATGTGCATAAGTTCCTTCTATCCTTAGAGAGTTGGAATGACTGAATATCTAGTTTTGAGTAGAAAGTCTCTAATATGTAAGACAATTCCAAATAAGTTAAATGATGTATAATATTTAGTGCTTAACATAGATCTTTTATTCAACTTGGTGTTTCAAATTTTAAATATGTATGCTGTCTTTTTACAATGCAAGTAAGGGTTTTCTGTCTCAATTAAGTAAATATCAGGCAATTTATAAAAGCCTTATATTACAAACCACAGCCAACATCATACCGCATGGGAAAAATTTAAAGCATTCCCACTTAAGTCTGGAACTAGACAAAGTTGCCCACTGATACTACTTCTATTCAACATAGTTCTAGAAGTCCTAGTCAGAGCAATGAGGCAAGAGAAGGAAATCAAGCTCATCCAAATGCAGACAGAAGTAGCTATCACTCTCTGTTGATGATGTGATTTTATACCTAGAAACCCCAAAAGATTCTGCCAAGAGAATCCTGAAGTTGAGAAATAAATTTAGCCGAGTCTAAGGATACAAAATGAATATACAAAAATCAATAGCATTCCTATACACCAACAACAGCCAAGCTGAAAATCAAATCAAAGACTCAATACCTTTCACAACAGCAACAAAGAAAATAAAATACCTAGGAATATATTTGACCACGGAGATAAAAGACCTCTACAGGGAGAACTATGAGTTACTGAGGAAGGAAATCTCACAAGATGTAAACAAATGAAAAAATATATCACGTTCATGGATGGGCAGAATCAACATTGTTAAAATCTCTATACTACCCAAAGTGACCTACAGATTCAATGCAATTCTGATTAAAATATCAACATTATTTTTTGCAGATCTAGAAAAAATAATTCTATGCTTTGTATGAAACCAGAAAAGGGCCTATGTAGCCAAAGCAACCTGAAGTGAAAAGGACAAATTGGGAGGCATCACTTTACCAGACTTCAAGCTATATTATAATGTTATACTATAGTAACCAGAACAGTATGATATGGGCAAAGAAACAGAGACATAGACCAATGGATCAGAACAGAAAATCTTTGACATCTGATCTTTGACAAAGCAGATAATAACATACACTGGAGAAAATAATCTATATTCAATAGATGGTGCTGGAAAAACTTCATAATAAAATGTAAAAGATTGAAACAGGATCCACACTTCTCACCACTCACAAAAATTAATTCATGACAGATAACAGACTTAAATGTAAAGCATGAAACTATAAGAATTCTAGAAGAAAATATTGGAAAAGTTCTTGTGGACATTGGCCTCGGCAAAGAATTTATAAAGACCCCAAAGGTAATCACAGCAGCAATATAAATTAACAAATGTGACCTGATTAAATTTAAAAAGCTTCTACACAGCCAAGGGAATAATCAATAGAGTAAATAAACAACCTATAGAATGGGAGAAAATATTTTCTTGCTATACATATAATAAAGGGCTAGTAACCATAATCTACAAAGAACTCAAACAAATCAACAAGGAAAAACCCAACACTCCCAGGAAAAAGTGGGCAAAAGACATGAACAGAAGCTTTTCAAAAGAAGATAGCCTAATGGCCAATAAAAACATGAGAAAATGTTCAACGTCTTGAATCATCAGGGAAATGCAAATCAAAACCACAGCGAGGTAGCACCAAACTCCAGTGAGAGTGGCTTTCATCAAAAAGTCCCAAAACAAAAAAGTCCTAAGACAACAGATGTTGGTATGGATGCAGAGAGAAAGGAACACTTTTACATCATTGGTGGGGCTCCAAACATGTACAACCTCTATGGAAAGTAGTGTGGAGTACCTGGAAGAACTAAAAGCAGACCTCCCATTGGACCCAGCAAGCCCACTATGGGGCATTTGCCCAAAGGGAAAAAAGTCATTTTATCAAAAAGACACATACACTTGAATGTCTATTGCAGCACGATTCATAACTGCAAAGATGTGGAACCAACCCAAGTGTCCGTCAATGCATGAGTGGATTAACAAAATGACACACACACACACACACACACACACACAGACACAGACACACACACCATGGAGAACTACCATAAAAATAAAATAAAAGGTAAACTAATACCTTTTGCAACAACCTGGGTGGAACTGGGGAACATTCTTCTAAGTATAGTTTCACAAAAATGGAAAAAGAAACACCACACGTGTTCAATATTAAACTGGAACTCATTGATCAACACCCATATGTACATTTGATAGTGAAACCCAACGGAAAGCAAGCAGGTGGGAGGGAACAGGAAGGGAGGGGAAAATTCACACCCAACAGGCACAGTGCACACTATTCAAGTGAGGGGTGCACTTATAACTTTGATTCAAACTATATGAAAGCAATTCATGTAACTGAAACACTTATGCCCACATAATATTCTAAAATAAAAATAAATAAAAAATATGTATCATCTTGTTGAGGGTTATTAGCCTATGTCAGTTTGGGTTTGCCTCATTCTTTCTTGTATCTTTAGGTATTTAGTCTGAATTGGCTGTTTCTACCATGCTCAAGCCTTTCCCATGTTAAAGCCAAACAAAACTAAAAGTCCAACAACAAAAACACTTCTTTGACCCTACGTACTTTCCAGCTGGTGTCATGTAATCTTACTGTCCTAGCCAAACTTCTTAAATTAGCAAAGGTCCTTTGCAATTCTAAAATCTGACTTACTCAGCCTTTTAAGTAGTTTCCTCGATTTCATTCCTATTCCAATCCATTCTTCAAACCATAAATAGACTAACTTTTCTAAAATAAAGATTTCATCATGACACTCTGAATCTTGAAAGCCTCTATTGCTCTCCATTTCTTGTAGGCTATAGTCTTAATTCTGCAACATCATTTATAAGGTCCTCCACCTCCTGTTGCCCACCACCTCCCCACACTTGGTTCTTGCTGCTCCCTTGCACTTGGAGCGTTAGCCTGTCATTCTCTCCCTGTTCAGTTCCTCAGCTGTGCATACCCTCACCCTTACCTGGGAAGTTACTCAGGTTGTTTCCTTCGTCTGAGACGCTCCTAATTTCCACAGCCAGCTCTTATTCACCCTTCACCTCTCAGCTAAAATGCTTCTTCTCCATCTTGGTCTTTGTTAGAGTCCCCTACCACATACACCATTGCACACCTCCCATATTATTCACCACACTTGAAATTCCTGGTTTAATGCCTGCAGAAAGATTCAATGAAGGTCAAGAGTATATATCTGTCTGTCTTCTTTACCTTTTTATGCTTCAGTACTTGGTACAGTGCTTGGCAGATAGAATGTACCTAAGAAATGTTTGTAAAATAAATAGCATTAAAATCTAACATAAAGGTTCCATTTCGGAATCTTAAACATTTCAACTCCTTTATTATGCTTTCACTCCATAATTATTTCAATTGTCTTTATTTTTTCTAGAAGAAAAATGTTTTGTAATCCTAGAATGTAGAATAACAAAATTAGACAATGCCATGAGTAGATAATGTATTTCCAGGTGTACTCAATAGTCAATCACACACAGCCAAAAAATCAGTGTGACCCTTAATTTGAAAAGTGGAGTATAAAGGGAGAAGTTCTCGAGGATCACTCTCTTATATATTTTCCCTAAATGATATATAAAAAATTTAATTCAAAATAAAATATTAAAAATAAGCAAAAACTATTTGAGAAACTTTAGGTATTACATAGGTGCTAGAAGGACACTTCCACATACTTTATAAAATCTAAAAGCCATGCAAGAAAGCAGACACATTTTATAATATGAAAAGTTTTAATTCTTCATAGAAAAAGATGTAAAAGTCAGTAAAATAAATGAAAGAACAGAGAACATGTTTGTAATATATTGTCTAATAAAATGTAATACATGAAATTGTGTTGATTACCTAATACTTTCAAATAAATGACCCCAAAAGTTATTAGCTTACAACAACACACATTTATTTTCTCAAAGTTTCCAAGGGCCAGGAATCCAGGCACAAGGGAACTGAGTCTTCTGCTTCAAGGTGTAATCAAGATGTCAACCAAGCTGAAGTGTCATCTGAATGTTTGGCTGGGGAAGGATTTGCTTCCAAGCTCGTGTGGATGTTCAATGGATTCATCTCCTTGAGGAACATTAGGAATATTAAGGCCTCCATTTCTTATAGCTTTAGCTAGGGGAAGTTCCTTACCAGGTGGCCCTGTCTATCAGACAAGTACGTGTCAAGCGCCACAGAGAGAACACTGACAAAATGGAAGTTTGTAGACTTTTGTAACCGAATCACAGAAGTGCTATCCCACCACCTTGCCTTAGAAGTAATTCATTAGGTTCAGCTCACACTGAGGGGAGGGGATTACTACAAAGTATGAATATGGGGATGTGAGATGAGTGGAGCCATGTGAGAAGGTTGTTTACCACAGTAATGTACAAATTGCTTTTCACGAATTGATCAGAAAAAGACACCACAGGTTGGGCACAGTGGCTCACGCCCGCAACCCTAGCACTCTGGGAGGCCGAGGTGGGTGGATTGCCTGAGCTCACAGATTTGAGATCAGACCTAGCAACAGTGAGACTCCGTGTCTACTAAAAACAGAAAAACTGAGGCAAGAGGATCACCTGAGCCCGAGAGTTGGAGGTTGCTGTGAGCTATGACAATGTGGCACTCCACCCAGGGTGACAGCTTGAGACTCCGTCTCAAAAAAAAAAAAAATACCACATATAAATGTGAGGGTAAGAAAAGGCAATTCACACAAGAGCAAATTCAGATGCTCACTTTATACATGAAGAGATTCTTACCCTCTCCAGTAGTCATGGAAATTCAAACAGAAGTGTCAATGAGAGCATCACATTAACTCCTAGTTAAGACTCAGATTAACTTCTAAAGAAGAGATAATGTTCTCATATGTGCTTTAACAGAAATATGAATTCTGTGGCCTTTTCGGAAAGCATTTTTTCAATATGAATTAAAAATAGAAATTCCCTTTGACTTAGAAATCTAATCCAACAAATTAAAGTCAAGAGTACACAGACACACACACACACACACACACACACACATGTTGTTACTGTGATATTGTTTCAGGATCCCTGTTCCCCCCCCCCCCCAAAAAAAAAACTGGGGAAAAAATGGATAGCCATGAACAGGAAAATAGTAAAATGAAGTGTCACATGTAAATGTGTAATATTACATAGACATTAAAAGAATCTATTAGAGAAAGAGTGTGCTGTGCCAAAGAGGGTGTAGGGGAAACAGAGACAGAGAAAGAGAGAGAGAGAAAAGGGAGAGAAAAAGAAAAGTGAATAAAAAAGATGGCACCAAAATATAACTGGGAGCACAAGTAGGCAATTACATAAAAAGTTATATTTATTTGTGGGCATGTGAACAAAGGAATAGATTTTAGAGAATTTTAATGTCTTAACTCTATATTAAGTAGAAATTTTCATGTTTCTAACATGAGTCTCATAATTATATTATCAGTCTACTTCGAAACCCAGTCGGTAACATAAAGTATACTTCTGATTCCGTGCATGGGAAGAAAGTGTGAAGAATCAGCAGCAGCTCTTTAACCTTCACACCTGTGGGGAGTTTGTGAGCGGGAACAGAGTTTGGACAGGTGAGGAGGAAGCCACGCTATTAACAAAACAAAACCAGAAATTTATTTCTATATAAAACTGAATATGATAAGAAGATAAGTGTGATTTTATCCCACTTATATAACAAGATAAATATAGATGTGTGTTTATACATAAGAAAATGCAAGAAAGGAGAGTTATCAAAATGTTCATAGCAGTTATCTCAAGATTGGGAATTCAAGTAATTTTTAGTTTCTTCCTTATTGTTTTCTGTATTTAATTTTTAAAAGAGGTTGTATTACTTATATACTTACAATAAAATGAAGTATAGATTCATACGTGTATATGTGATACCCATAAGTATCTATATGGCCTGTTATGTGCTGTGGGTGTGGATGATGCTGGGACAGTGGACACAATCTCTATAAACAGGAGAGTAACAAGAGGATATTTTATGTAAAAGACACAGTATATAAAGGGATGCTAACTTAAGAAGCAAAAGATCACATGAAGTAAACAAGGGGTCTGCTACATTTGGACTGTAGGGTATGGGTAAGAAAGGAGTGAGAGTCTAAATGTGGGCTGGCACCAGACAGGCTCAGCGCCTGTGGCTCAACGGGCTAAGGCGCCAGCCACGTACCCCTGAGCTGGCGGGTTCGAATCCAGCCCGGGCCGGCCAAACAACAATGACGGCTGCAACTAAAAAATGGCCGGGCATTGTGCCGGGCGCCTGTTGTCCCAGCTACTTGGGAGGCGGAGGCAGGAAACTCGCTTGAGCCCGGAATTGGAGGTTGCTGTGAGCTGTGATGCCACAGCACTCTATCCAGGGTGACAGCTTTTGAGGCTCTGTCTCAAAAAAAATAAATGTGGGCTGGCACCAGACAGTGGGGACATTGAAGACAGTTCAGATCCAGGAGCAACAGAGAGTGGCCCTGGAGTATAAGGTGGCACAATGTAATCTGTGCCAAGATGCATCTGATCCAGATGTTCTGAACAGAATGGTCAAGGGGGACCTGTAGCCAGCGAGAGTATTAATAAGGTTAGTTATATAGACTGGGCAGGAGGCAGTCAGAGTCTGAAATGGGTTGTACTCAGGATGAGAGGGACACATTAGCTAATGCAGAAGGTAGCTTAAGGATGGGGTACTTGCTCTGGGGATTCTGAGAAACAAAACATCTGCAGACAGCAATCGCCCTGACACACGGCTCCTGTCCTTAAGCTTGTGTAACTGAAGATGTGCTGCCATTTCTGAAATAATGAAGAATAGGACTCTCTCTCTCCCTCTCTCCCCTCCATATATATATATATAAAACTTTTATATATAAAAAACTTTTGCCATTCAAAAGGAACTTATACATTTATTGTCTATCTCTTATCTTTACAATCAAGTCAGAGGTGGAAAGAAATGATGTTCCCCTTTATTAGATAAAGAAAATAAAGATTGGAAAGGCTAAATGAGCTTTATAAAGCGTAGGGTCAGCCTAAAGATTTTACCAAACTGTTCTTTGAGTTGGGCTCAATCTTATTCCCTGGAAAGGGGAATACACTTCATGGCTTTTAGCATTTCTGAACATGATCAATGCTAATATGAATCACCAGGTATGATCGAATTTAACCTGTACATTGAAAAAAAAAGGCAAACGTGGTACTTATTTGAATTTATCACTAATAACTGAATGTTCACTTTCAAATACAGGGGAGCATTTCAGACCTAAAGCAAAAATCCACTTATATGCTTTAGATGTTGAAATTCTAGCAGTTAGTAAAATTTTGCAATAACTCATGATGACTGTGAAAAATGTTAACTTTATGTAGAATAATTTTAAGTTGGCTTCTAAAAATATTCAAAAAGCATCTTTTAAAGCAGTGCACAAAGCTGCAGTCTGTGGCATTGTTTCAATAAAATACTTTTTGGAGGTGATAAGAGAAGATAAGCCTACTTGAGAGAAAGAGAATTTAATATTTGGGTGACAACATCATTGTTAGCAGTCTCCCAGACTACAGGACTGTCCAAAAAATATATTGCCCCTCAAGTGATTTAAAGGGGGAGTGAGGGACTATTGGTGTTGTAAATTTATTGTCACTACTGTAAGGGGCAATCTAGTAGTTGTTAGTACAAGAAATTATTGTTCTTGTAGCATAATGTCAAATTTTTGAAACTTGTCAACTAAAACAATAATTGGAAAAATTACCATGATTTAATAATAATTACATTATCATTGGATTAGAAATTAATTCTATTATGAAATGACATTTAGATTGGACTCGAATTTGGTGAAATGGATATGAAGACTTGGCTACTAAATACTTTGTGTCCCAATAAACTGTCTAATGTAATTAGCTTGCAACTAGGAGAGCCCGGGTTCAAGTTCAGTCACTGTTTCCAATTCTTCTCCTCCTCTTTCCTTCCATACTTACTTCCACCAATCAGGAGAAAGGACACAGAGAAAAACCTTTACCTTTTCAAATGAGTTGGGTAATATTGTTTCTCTTATTATCAAACAGAGTTCCCCCCAAAGCTTCAGAATTAGTATTGAGATCATGACCAATTTGAGTCACGCAGAAATGTAACTCGTGTCTCCTCCCGGAGCCTCCGGTTGCCTCATTCCAGAGCAGACACCTTGGTCCATGTGTTACATGAGCGTTAACTGGCTTGGGTCTGGAAGGGGAGTCGATCCTGACTGAGATTCTTATGCAACAATGAACACAGGATTATCCAGAATAAACTCTGAACAACCTAAATTAATTTCTTGGAAAGTGTTCTAGGTATTTTCCAAAAAAGTCTAGAGGAATAAAGGAAATTAGCCAGCTTGGCATTGTTTATCTGAAAAACCTGCCAAAAGGCTGGCCCCATTTGCCAGTGTCAACACTGCAGAGTGCAAACATATTCTTGTGCAAGGGACATTATGTAAGCTAGAAATTAATCTTAATTAGTTACTCTTTGTCCAAGGGTGGATGCTGGAGAAGAAAGCTCAAGCACTGGCAGAATGATGTGCTTCAAACTCTCTGGTGACGCTACCCTTAGTTTCCGTTTCATGCCACAGTGGAGGAAAGCCCTTGGAGAGCTTGCCGAAACAGTTTCAGTGCAGCAGTGTGGAGGACTGCTAGGGGAATTGGGGGAGGTCCCATTATCTTTTTCATCTCATTGTTCAAAGCACTAGATTAAAGGTGTGATCAAAAGCCATTTGCATTCAGTCATGGGGGGTGACTATTTCAATTATCCTCTGTCTATCTTTCAGCGGCAATGACCAGAATGGAAGTCTACCTGCAAAGGTGAGGCCTGGCTAAGCCTAACTAAGCAGGAGGAATTTCTTCATCCCTAGGACTTTGTAATGCAAAAGATTCCATAGTTTACAATGAGTACCAATACGAATAGGAGAATAGAGTCATGGGCTGCTAAAGAACTTTAGGTCAATGACACATTGCATAAGGCTGTGGTCTCCTAAGATGATAATACTACATTTCCTGTACCTTTTCTGTATTTAAATATGTTTAGATACACAAAAACTTACCATCATGTTACAATTTCCTTTAGCATTTGAAATAGCAACATGTTGCACAGGTTTGCAGCCGAAGAGGAATCGTCTATACCATGTAATCTAGGTGGATAGAGGCTACAGTATCGGGGTTTGTATAAGTGCATGCTGTGATGTTCACACTGGGGTGAAATCCCCTAACAATGCATTTTTCAAAATGTTTCCCATAATTATGTGACCCACGACTGTACTATAGCATCAAGTCATGTCAAGACATAGCTAACATGATATTGATCACAACAGATCAAGATGTTAATGTGACATACTTTAGGGACAATGATTTCTCAGGACTGTCAGTTTGAAAGGGTAGAATTGAATCTTCCACTTAGTAGAACTTTAGTCGACCCTGACTGGGCTCAATCGACTGGTATCATAAAGTCGAGGGTTTGAGGGGAGGCTGGTCGCAAAAGTTCTGTATGAGTCACTGGACAAAAGTGTAGCTTACTGTGATATTGTGAAATATATATTTCATCTCCATTCTGCTTCCTGGCATGCATTCCTAAAGTCTTTGTAATCTCCAAAATGATGTGTCTCTTTGTATGCTGACGAGCTGGCTGATGGCTGGCATCCCGAGGTAGGTTCCCGATGGAGGCTGGTCACTAAACAGGCCAACCATGATGAGAAAGTTGGGAACTTTAGCACCATTCCCCCAACTTTAGGAGAGGGGGTGAAAGTTGGGTTGACCTCTGATAGCCTGTGATTTAATCAATAATGCCTATGAAATGAAGTTTTCATAAAAGCCAAAAAAAATTGGGATCAGAGAGCTGCAGGATAGCTGGACGTGGAGAGGTGCCTGGAGAGGGCATGGACGCTCTATGCCCCTTCCTACATGCTTTGCCCTATGTATCTCTTCATCTTCACATCTTCTAATATCCTTTGTAATATGCCAGCAAGAGGAAGTAAGGTGTTTTCTTGAGTTCTTTGAGCTGCTCCGGTAAATTAATTGGGCCCGGGGAGGGGTTCTGGGAACCCCACTTTATAAAAGGGTTATAAACTGCGTGAAACAACCTGAGGCTTGTGATTGGCATCTGGAAGTGGGGGCAGTCTTGTGGGAATCGCCATGTGGGAACCTAGTACTATCTCCAGGTGGGTAATGTCAGAATTTAATTGAACCAGAGAAGACCTGGCATTGGCTGTACACCTGGCTGATTGCTCGGTGTGTGGGGCTCCCCACACATCTGGCCACAGAAGTACTCTGGCTTGATTGCCAAGTGAAAGAATAGCAAAAGCATTTTGGTTTAGTTTTTCTTATATCCACAGATAGCTTGTTGGAAAAGGCATCTTCCGACATGGTGTCTGTCCTTTCCTATCGCCATCCGTCAAGAATTAAAGTAAGAACAGTCCATCTGTCTCTGCGTACCTCACACTCAGAGACCAGGAAAGAGAAATACGGAAAAATACCTTCCTGAGGCCAATGTCTCCTTTTCCTCTGGCTTGGTCTCTGGTCTTTCAGCTCCAAATAATGTAGGCAAATGTTTGTATTGTCATCGATTTAGGGAAAAAATGAGTCGACTTGATCCAGATCAGTTTCCAACTCTCCTTTTCTACATTCTCTAATGGGATGGTCCTGCCTGAGAAAGAAGCGAGCTAAGGAATTCATGTGGGAATTCATGTCCTCCCTTAAGCCAAGACCACCCAGTGGATTAATGGAAAGACAGAGCCACAGGCCAGGCCAGGCAGAGCCATGGGGTAAATATTTAAAAGGATATCTACTTAAAGACACAAGAGCTGAGACTCCTAATGTCTTAGTTTACCAAATCTTCTGTCTTTTATATAAGCAGAAAGTCTTTCCCCCCTCCTCTGTTCTATTTTCATAGCTTCCTCTGAAACTGTTCACTTTTACCTTTTCAATTTTGTATCTCATATAGGTCATTTTTCCAACACTAGAGATGCTAAAAGTTGCAGATTCTGCCAGATAGTGAGTCATGAATCTCACCAGTATTAAAAATTTAAAACTTTGTGGAATTTGGAAAAAACACAAAACTACTGTTGTCAGAATGTTTGAAATCCTATGGAAATGAAGACAAAGACATTAAATAGCAGAGGGACTAAAGAATTTAGTGCTACAGTAGCTGTCATTTATTGAGCACCTACTCTGCACTTTATAGTACCGATGACTGAGTTTCACTAGAACAGCATCTATTAAAAAGCACTTTCCAAAGCAAAGGTGGCTTCTGGAAGGTGTCCAAGGAACTCAGAAGCACATTTCCTTTCTGAGCTCTGACTGGCATTGGGGATGGAATCACAAAGGTTTTGAGTCTTTCAAAAACTAGTGGTGGTAGCTGGTTGACACCTGTCAAATCCTGGTGTGGAAAGAAGTGGCTCAGCTCTGCCACCATGACCTTGTGGGTTTTCATGGCCCTTAATTAGAATTGGACTTTCAGAGCCCAAAGACAGCTAAGGCAGTGAACTGGATGATTGGATAACGAATCTGAGCTCCAAGGAGGGCTGGCGAGGGGCCTTTTCAGGAGCTTTCAGCAGCTAAGCACATTGGCCATACGCTCAGGGCTTGCTTTGTCTCAGGCTCTGTTTGAAGTCATTTACACTTATCCAAATTACAACTTAGGAGGCAGTGTATGTTATCATTGTCCATTTACAGGTAAGAAAACTTACTTCAGAGTTTTGATAACTTGGCCAAAAGTTGCATGGCTGATAAGTGGTGGATTCAGGATTTCTGACTCCCAGCCACTGGGCTACATCCTGTTCTTGAACACTTCCTCTCTTGCTTCCCTGCCTTTAATACTGCTGTTCTTACCTAGGCACCTACACTATTCCTTGTGTAAATCCTCCCTCTCTTTGGAGGATTATCACGTACTAGTACAATTATCAAGTACTAGTACAATTTTTGGAGGTTGCGTTACATTTGAGGAGGTCAGATAGATCACTGGACTATGTTACCCTCTAGAGGAAGACGCCCTTCCCTAAAGTTGGGGCACCTAAAGTGTAAACGTTTTCCAGTGATCAGGCCAATCCACAATATTTGTGAGTAGAAAACTCAGATCATCCAGCAACCAAGCAGTGAGTTAAACTCTAATAAATACAACAAAACAGGAGAGGTTATCATGATGACACAAGGCAATGCAAGGTTCGAAACTACCTCCTAAGCTATCGCTCTTGCTACTTATCAGGGTACTAATAATGTGCATGTTGTTCCAATAGTTCTGGTTGCAGCAACAAGGCAGATTAAGCTAATCGGCATGTAATATCTTTCTAATGCAATCATAGAAATTGCAACAAAGTATACAGATTGAACAAATTATAGTGCAAAATTTTTAAATCAGAGCAGAGCTCAGAGAAAAAATTATCATGCATGAAAACTAAAGAGTGAACCCTAAATGGGAGCTTGAAGCAGCAGGTATTCCTGTTCTGTGAGCCTTGATGCAGGGACCCCGGCTGTCTCCGTCTCATGGCTCCATCATCTCTAACATGTGATTGCTGAGGTCATCATGCTTGTTTTCATCAAGGTGATGAAGGGTGAAAGAATACAGAGAATGGCCTTCTGGGGAGTTTTCTGGGCCAGGCCTTCAACACTTCCAATCCTATTCCACTAGACACACACGGCATCAACTGGGAAATGTAGCCAGGCTGTGTTCCCAAGAAGAGAAGGAGCTAGGTTTGGAAAGCAGCTAGAAGTCTGTGTCACACTAAGCAAAAAGGCCCTAACTTTCACCATTCTAGACATGGGAGTTGGAGGAAAAAATGCAAACTCTTTAAGTCTCAAGTGCATACACTTTTAGGAACAGTGCATGGAGGAATTGTTAGGTAGGCTGATCAGTAGTGAAAAGTCTTTGTGGGTGCATTCTTTCCTTACCTTCTCATTCTCATCCACGTTAATTGATTTGTTGTCTCTGTACATTTCTTTCATCGGAGTAAAAATGTGATATTCCAGTTTTGCAGCAAAAGAGAGCCCTCTACTTTTCTATCAATGGCTTTATATATTCCCAACAAAGTCATTTCTTGATCCAGCAAAATCTGTTTTCCCTTCATTAGTCAAAATCAGCAGGTACTTGATGTTTTCTATAGAGAGTTATGAATAGATATGAGTCAGGAGGCTAAAATATCGGCACGTATTTTAGAGGTAAATGAATTCAAGTGTCAAGGCCAAATCTGTTGATTGATAGATGTACTAATCAGAGGAAAACATTAATTTAATGTTAACATTTCTGAACATTTTCTTAGTATTAATCTCATATAAGAATTTAGTCTTCCTCAAAGCTTAAAGGTTTGTTTTATTTTTCTTAGTTTGCCCTAAACTTTGACGTTCATAGGCAAGAGATGTCCAACAGAAGTTAGGGAGCCAGAACTCAAAAAGCCAGTGTGCACTTAGCTCTGTGTACATTTTTTTCCTATCTGGAAGCTTTTGCGAGCTCTTCTTTCTCCATGGAATGTGGAAATCCTTAAGCTGCCCTGCCAGCCTCCGTCTCATGCAGGAAGGCTCCCTGCCCACTGTGCTCCAGAATCCCTATTTTTCCCTCTTGTTATCATCATGCTCCCCTCTCTTCCTTGAGGCCTCGTCAATGCTTTCCCTTCTGCCAGGAGCACCATCTTTGCTTATTTCCACCACTTGTCCTTCATACATGTTAACAGCATGACACAGCTGCAGGGAGGCTTCCCTGAACCATCTGCGGGATCAGGGCCCTCATAACATACTCGGTAAAACTGGATACTTCCCTGGATCCCTGGAGCACCTGCTGTTAATTACTTATTATTCAGTTGTGCAAAATTCCTTTTCCCTATAAGCATGTAAGCCCCATGGCAGAGGAGGCCGTATTTCTTCAGTCCATTATGACTTTGGTTTCTAGTTTAGTGCCCGGTGAGGGGCATCAGTAGATGTTAATTCAATAAATAAATATTGAGCTTATCCATAAATAGTTTGAAGAGTCTTGACCATCTCCCTATTGTGGATCCTTGTGACTTTTTGCTGAGTACAAAGCTAGAAGAATACATTCTCACAGACCTGCACATCTGAGCATGTCCTCATTCCCTCCTCTCTCTCTGGGGCTTCCCGGTGGTCCCCACCCACTCCTAAGTGTTCCAAATACAAAACCACAGACCCCTCAAGGGAAACAAGAGGAACGGCCGGTGTTTCTTTGGCCAGCTGTGTGGAGGAGGTTTAAGAAGTGTGGTACAGAGACCCCCTTTAATTGTGCCTGGAACAGTTACTATAGTAGGACAAAGCCGACAAAAGCTGAAAATGTTTCAGAGAGGGTTGAGATCTGAGGTAGAGGTGGGGGCTCTACCTCCTGGTGTATTGCTTTTTGGTCTAATTCCTAAGTGTGTTCTCTTTGTACCCCCGGGAGTAATGCTGTTGGGTTAGGAAGCTCAGGTCTGAGGAACAGCACTGCCCACTCATTCTCCATTTCTGGTGCCCCCTTAGCCATCTGAAGGAACCTCGAGATCCTCGGGAAAGGGGAACTTTTATGATCCTTCCACAATCCCATCTCTGTCCTCCCCAGAGGGCTTCCTGAGGACTTTCTCAAGGCCACAGCTGCAAGGGGTTGTCTCGGGTCAGGGAGAAAGACTGAGCCATCCCTTGGCGTGAGACTAAATAAAACTGTGAAGTCAATAGGTTGCATTTTTCACAAAGGTCCCTGAGAAGATTGAGGCCATCCAGGGCCACCTGACTGCAGTCTGCCCCTGACTAGGGTCAGGTGCGGACCTGACCCAGGATTCCCTTCAACTGGAGCAGAGAGCCATAGACCTCAGGACAGGGGCCCTCTCCGCAGTTCTAAGTGGATGTCTGTGTTTCCGCCCTGAGTTTTCATTGAAACTTTCATTTGGCTCTTACGGAATGACAGATGTGGCTCTGATCCTTGCTTTATCCATGCTGGAGCAACAAGTGTGTGAACTGCACATTTTTCTACTAAACCCTAAGAGATGTTCGAACCCAATTCTGTGAGGAGAGAAGGATGTAGCACCGCCCTCAGCCAGCGGGGATCCTCCACCTGCTTCTGGCCTGGGACCCTCCTTCAACCAGACCCTCAATTCTCTCTCCACAGACCCCTCCTGGCCGAGTCCCACCCTTGTGTAAACTTTGGCCTTGAGCCTCAGCAGCGCTCATGAGCTCGCTTTTCTCATGGTATTCTGCACAATCACATTTCGTAGACAGGTTATTCTAAGTATAAGCTAAAATGATATTAGAATAGGTTATTCTAAGTCATCTATGACTTATTAGAAATTTTTCATCAACTGAGCCATAGTTCTAGGGTCACATATTTGACTATGATAAGGTGGCTGGGTCACGCCTACAATCGGAAGTACCTTTCCCTGTGTTCTTGTCTTTTGCTTGTAGGGCACTCAGGGAGTAGTGGTAGGTGTATAAAGCCTGCAACGCAGTAGCACGTAACTCCTGAGCGTCAGCCGATGGGCGTCTGAGGAGCAGAAGGCTGACCTACTGGCTTAGTTCTCTTACATCCTTCACTTTCTCTGATCAGGTTTTACTGATAATCAATGTTCACTTGACAATATCACTTGATAACATGTGTCTATTGCATGCATTAACTGCAGAAATAATACACTTAAAGAATACAAATATAGGTTTCTCAAAGGCTAGCATTATTCAGAAAACCATTTCAGTTTCTCTCTGCCCCTAGGATGTACTGCAATGTTCTACACAGAGATTGCGAGCTGATTTCTCCTACCTATGCTCAGCTTCTCGGCCTTTGCTGGGGGTATTGCTCCCTCACCGAAGGCATAGCTTTTAGCCTTTCTTGCAGCCAGCTTCGGCTACATCATTAAGTTTCAGCCAATGAGATGTAAATATAATTGTGAAATGGTGTTTAGGGGAGAAAGCCCTCACAGGAGCGCGTTCTCCATTTTCTCCCTGGTCTATAAATGTGATTATAAGGCTTCTTGGGGCTTTTGACGGTAAGGGCCACAGATGAGGATAATGGAACAGAGAGCTGGGTGGATGCAGGCCTGCCAACTACTCTGCAGAGCCATTTTCTCAGTTCTGGATGGCTTACCTTTGTCTTCTGTGCGAGAGAGAAATCAATCTTGTTCAAGCCCCTGTCATTCTGAGTTTTTCTGTTATATGCAGCTGATCCTAATCCTAATTTATACAGCAACCTATAGTCCACTTAGTACCATTGATCCAGAGATCCATGGATGAGTATATTTCAAATCGGTGGCTCTAAGGATAAAATGGTAAAAGTGAGTGTAATGACTCCAATTTCAACAGCTAAAGTAATTGACAAAATGCAGGGGACAAAACAGAGCTCCGAACCATAAATGTTATTTTCCCTCTTGGCCTTTCTGTCAAGAGTAGGATTATTAAATTCATTACCCCAGAAACATTCCCACTACTGTCTAGAGTCTGCAGCCTCACACCCCTCATTCCCACATCGTACCCTCCTGCTTTTATTCTCAGCACACATGAAATTGTTTGCAAGCTGCATTCAGTTAAGATTAGAGAACTTTTGCAAACAAAGTTTGATTCTTGGACTTGAACTAAAGAAATGAGTTATGGCTTGTGTGCACAATTACTGGGCTCCAGAAAGGATGTTTGTTCAAATAAGAAATTAATTAAGGAAACAAAATGCTCAAAGTGGTATTTATTATAATCATGTCATCAGAGCCTTTCATTGTTTTCCAACTAGACACACACACAGAGACAAAAAAAACTTAAACTTTTTTCTTAGCGATGGTTGTTTGAATAATGAATACTGAAGTCACTAGGATGTTGTAGAGGAAAAGGCAAGTGGACAGAGGCTCTTCAAAAAGAGGGAAATAAAACGAGGCACATTGTTCTATAAGAATGCCCTGCTACTTTAATACGCCCAGCTGGCTTCTCCTTTTCTATTTACAAAGAGTTGAAAAGGAAAACCTCCCATAGATCAGTGGGTCTACTCAAACTAGCAAGTACAGAGAAAAGGTGTTGTGTAAGGAATGTCTGGGTCCCTCTTGGTAATGGTGACAGGCATAGCAAGATGCCAATTCTCCTGAGTCCAAATAGTGTTTCTTTCATTTCAATCCTATGATGGTGCCACGTGATTGGCAAATGGTATCTTGCTCGAGTTGAAGATTTATAAAGCACTAAGAAAGCACGGAAGGAGCTTAGGATAGTCTATTTCTGGGGGGAACTGCATCTGTGAATTATGACAACTGCTAGTTTCACAATCATCTACTTCTAATCCAATTCCCAATAGCACGGAAAGAACTGTCAGAACACATCACCTCTGTATCAGACCCCTAAATTTGTCATGTTATTATCAAGTTATATTCATTCAACTCTTCTTTGCTATTCTGAAGAGAAGAACAAAGATAATTCACAGTTAGAATGAAAAATGAGGTACAGCTGAGTTTGGTCTTGTGCAGGGACTCAACGTGTTTAAGGAATAGAAGGACCTTTCCTCTCACAGCCTGGTCTTCTCCGTCCAGCCTTTGTCAATAGTCACTGTTACTCTGCCAGAATCCAATCCTGATTCCTAATCAGATACTTACTCCTCACCCAACCTGGGCACATGAGATATTCACTCCCAATGTATGTAACGGTATCAACAATTGTCTCGGGTAACACCTTGTGCTACTGAGTGGCACTCAGCAAACACACCTCCAAGCTACATATGAGTATCAGCTGATTTAAACCTTAAAGGAACTCCCTGTTATTCTATTATAATCCCATTTTAGACATATGCTGAGGCAAGAGATTAAATCACTTGCTCAAAGTCACCCAGCTACTAAATGATACATCATGGGTGATATGTTTTCAGATTCCATGATCCTGACCACTGCACACACTACCTCTCTAGTAAAGTCCATATGCTAAGAAAACCATGTTGGAAAAGAAAAGAAAAACACTCAAGTAAGACTCAATCTCATCCTGCAGGGAGCCCATCTATTTTCATCCTACAGAGGTATTAACATCTGGTTAACAGCGGCCCCCAGGTGATGATGCTACAAGGAACATGTCCAGCCTCTCTGGCTGTATCCCCCATTCAGAATCTTGGCTCAGTGGAAGCAAACGTGAGTCATGCGTTTAGAATTATGTCATCCTCGGGCGAGTATCGCCCGCTTTTAGTCTCTCCTCGTCTCTCCTCCACCCCAAGTTCTGTCTTTTGAAGGAATGTTAATATTTATCACTCTCTGGAAATACGTCCATCTTCTCCAAATATTGCTGTGCAAATATGCCAAATTGATTCATCTGCTCTTTATATGTTCCCACACACCGTGCACAATAACTCAAGGAAATAGTGTGTCATCTTTCTTAAAGCAAGGGGGAAAAATGTATTTACCCCTGGTGTTTTAATCCCCTGTTCTTTCTTTTTCCACTCTTTTTATAAATTATTAATATCTGACTTTTTTTCCTAGGTAGGAGAAAAAAATTTTGGCTTATCTGTTTTTACAGGGGAATAAGGATTAGTGAAGTCTAATAAATCACCACCATAGTGAACAGGGTATGGAAACCAGCCTGATTTGAGTGTCATGCACTAAACACAGCCCTGAAGACCCTACCTGTGAAGAAGCAAAATGCTGCAGACACATCATGTCTGCTTCTCTCCTTGGCTTCATAGATTGTTAGGGTCAGGGACCTTCCGTGACATAGAATCTATGTTAACATTCTCACTTCCACATGGGAAGTTAATACCCAGGAAGTCTCAGTGACCTGTCAAAGGTCATATACTTACTGGCAAAGCTGGGATAAAGGAGTGTTTCTGATCCTTCT
This sequence comes from Perodicticus potto, assembly GCA_963574655.1. Lineage (NCBI taxonomy): Eukaryota > Metazoa > Chordata > Mammalia > Primates > Lorisidae > Perodicticus > Perodicticus potto. The sequence goes on from CAUYRH010008674.1 coordinate 61,252, forward strand.
TTCAGTGATCGTATCATTTCTACACATTTTCTTTTGGTGGTGCTGGTGGTAGGTGGTGATGAACACAGGGAAGGCCGCGTGTGAAATTTACAAGGTTGGGGGGGGGCAGTGCCTATGGCTCAAAGGAGGAGGGCACCGGCCCCATATGCTGGAGGTGGTGGGTTCAAACCCAGCCCTGGCAAAAAACTGAAAAAAAAAAAAAAAAAAAAAAAAAGCAAAGAAATTTACAAGGGGTGTTCAGGTGGGATGAAGGATAAGAGAATGTCATTTCTGTGGTTCAAGGAGCTCATGCCCAACTTCCAGGAGTTAGAACAGGCATTTACTATCCATCTCCCAGGAGCCGCTGTAGGTCCTAATACTTGTACCTGCTCCAGAGATCCCGGAGGCAGGTGAGGGTGGTAGGGGAAGGGACACAGCCCATGTCACTACACATTGTGGCTCCACTACAGAGTAGAGACACATTGATTAAAGATCGTACCTTTCCCTGCAAGTCTCAATCATCCCCCCTTTTGTTCAGTACAAGTTCATTCTCAACTAGCTTAACGCTCATTCTCCTGGAAGCAGCCTAGCTTCTGCCCCTGAGAACCCCCACAAGTAATGGGGCCTGTCCTCCCTCTCACCCTCTCATGTTGTAACCCCCAGGGCCCACCTGCCTCCCTCGCCTTGTGCCTCCTCTCATCCCAAATTCTCCTTCCAATTTTTAGAGCTACTCGATTTTATTTTTTAAATATTATCCTTCTCAAACTACTAGCTAGCTTGCTGACCCAGCCCTCAAAGGTCTTTCTCCTCATAACCCCCTAAAATCCTCCTACTGACTTCTCCAGATTCTTCCTTACTGAAGTCTAAGAACAGAAAATTAAAAAGTCAAACGTTGCCCTATATGTCTGGCTCAAATTACCATGACTTCCTTCTCCTCTCTTTTTCTTCCTTTGATATGGTAGAAGGAACACTGGATTTGGAATAAAAATAACTGGGTTATGATTCCAACGCAGTAATCTCACAGCCTGAATGTTTTAGGGAGAAAGAAGTTACTCTTTCAGAGACTGAATTTCCTCACTTATAAAAATAAGAGCAGGTGACAATAGCTCTTGCTACTTCATTATTGATTGTGACTATCAAGTGAAAATGGTAGATTTCTTTGTTCATCATAAACTCAGCAAATATTGGCACTTATTCAGTATCAGGCCATGGCTGTGGTTGGGTATAACTAACCACAACCAGACAGAATCATTGCTGTCCTAGATGTGAAAATAACTTGTGAGCTGTAAAACACCATACCATTATTATTCTATCAGGATTCCACCTCCTGGAGTTTCCTTGTCCCTTTAATGTTATTAAACAAAATTCCAGTTTTCAACACAGGCTTAATTCCCATTAAGCCCATTCCCTCAGCGCCTTGCACACTTCAGCCAGAGGAATGAAGATGAGAACTCACCCTAAATCTACTCTGGGAAGCTAAAAGGTTACTTCTCAAAAGTAACCATTTGCTTGTGAATGGCAATAGGGTGGGGTGGGCTGCCATGGAGACAGAGCGGCCATCTGGCTGCGCTCACCAGCCCAGTGCTGGCTGCATGCTCTGTTTTTTGGATCCCACCTTGCTTCGTGTTTCAACTAGCACAGATTCAGGGATGGGGAGGCAGCACCAGCCGTCCCAACCACCTCAGTCTGTTTTCCAGACATGGCTTTTTTCTTTTATTGGTTTATCTTCGAATACATCAGAACGTCTTTCTCTCCCAGTTGCCGATGCTCCCAGAATGAGTACTTGGAAGTGGAAGTGGAAGAGCAGGACTTTCCTGTACCATGTCCCACACCAGCAAACAAGAGAGAGGAACATCTTAGCAGCTGTCTATCTATAACTTACATTCGCCCAGATTTTCTAATCAATGCCAATTTCCTCGCTGTCAACACATGCTCTATAAATTTAGACACTATCTGTTAAAGATCACTTCCAAAATATAGCATTACAGGTTTTCACTGATTTTCCTGAGCCCCATTTATAGAGAACCAATCTATGCCAGAACTTTTTGGGACAAACAGAAAAAATTCAGACTTTGAGAAACACCTTTTCGTGGAACTAGCTATACCTAAGTCCAGAACAAGTTAAATTGACAGAATATTCTTCCTGGTCCTCCCAGCTTTCTCCATTTCCAGGACATTCTGAAATCAACAATTAGCTCGCAGCTGATTTTGAAGAGGAGGTGTCAGTACAAGTCAGAGTTTTGCCGTGAGGGAACCGGTGTTTTCCCTCTTCATGAATAAAGCCAGTACTTACACAATCATCTGAGGTCATTCTTGGCTCCCGTGCTGAGAGCAGTGACAACTGATGATGAAGGAAAGTTTAAAAAAAGTGGTGAAAGGTACAAGATGGACTTCTCTGAGTCTGAAAAAGGGGGAGGAATCACCGTGCCCCAGAGCAGTGACCTCACTTTGTCTATCCCACTTCCCACAGAACGCACCACCTGTGCTAGGAGCTGAAGTCATCTTGCTGCTGATGGGCTGTCAGCAAACTAAAGGATGTGTAATTGGGGACCAACGGACATGGATAGACTTGGGGATAAAAATGTGAACTACTCTTTCCAAAATACCTCTGGCATTTAGCCATCATATTTCAAGTTTGGAGCCTTAGAACAAATAACTGTAAAACACTCGAACAACAAAGCCATAGGTTCCATCCTTTCCTCCTGCGACCTCACAGGAGCTACGCCAGTAGGTAGCAGTGTCGCAAGGATGGGCCAAGGTCTCCGTGTCCATTCTCCCTAGTGTGTTTTCTACCAGAAAAGATGATTCAAATTCTTCATATTCAGAACCGGTAAGACATTTCAGAGAAAGACAATGAACTTCCAAATTGTTTACTGACCTTACTTAAGCATTTCATACCAGCATGTCTGCCAGCTTTGGGAACTATTGTGTAAGTGGGGTTACCCAGAAGTGATTGCCAACATTGTGAGACTATTTCATGATCAAGGATTTGGAGAATTCAGTGTGAAGCCTCTCACTAATTCTTTTTTCCAAACTAGATTTCAGATCTGAAACAGACCTTGTCTAATTATCCCTTTTGAAAATGTAGCCCTGCTTGGCAACCCAAGCAGGGCACGTCAATCCAAGGACCCATTTCTAATCCTCCAATCAGCTTTCCCATTCCCACAGGCTGCCCTCTCTCACTTACACCCTTGAGAAGGTAAATCTGGGCTGATGACGGAACATTCTTTGCACACAAAAGAAAAACTGCACAATCAACTACCTGTGTGGGCTTAGGAAGGCATCACAGGTTGAAAATTAGGCTGAAGAATAAGTATCAAGTATCAAACCCTTTTGGGAAAACCCCGGACCTAGCCAAGAACCCTTGGCAGGAGCACATGGCTGAGAGCCTGGGACTTGGCTGCTTGGCAGCTAAGTGATATTTGATTCTTTAAAGAGACAAAGAATTAGGATCCAACCAGCAGGCACGTCTTAAAAGACAGAGAGCAAGTTACATGTTTAAAAAGGCAGGATGGTCCAGGATGTTTTTTGTCCGAAAGACTGTGACCAGGATAGACAGACTGGCTGCTCATCGGAAGGGGTTTGAACAGAGGATAGGAGGACAGGTGTTAAAACTGTGACTCTGTCATTAAGGAGCTAGGTGACCTTGGGTCAGTTCTTAATCTTGGAACTACCTGCGAGGTGGGGCAAACAAGAGGAGCAACCACATGTGGTGCTGGTGAGGACTACATGAAGATGGCCTAACAGGAACGGCCTCCGACAGAGTCGAGGGAGGAGAGCTGACATAATCAGAGCAGGCTCAGATCAAGCCTAAGATGCTTCCCTAAAGCAAGAGAAGAAATGTAGGTCCCAGGGACAGATCTCCATGGAAAGGGCTCTCTGCCTCACGCAGAGTAGTGAGACAGGCATTTTACTAACTAGTAGTGAGTATCAGATGAAAAAAAAGAGTGGGCGAGTTGGGATGTGTTCTTTTATGGGTTGTACTTCAACCCATCAAAACAAATTTGTTCAGGATTGATTATAAACCTAAATGTAAAAGGCAAAATGATAAAGACTTGACAAGAATCTGAAGCATCTTCCTGCTCTCAGGGGAGGGAGAGCCGTGGAGCTCAGGAAGGGCATAGAGAGGATTCCGGTGTGGCCGGGTTTGGCTCTTGCCCCGGGAGACAGCTCTATGGGCATGTACTTTATAGGCATCCTGGAAGGAGCACACCCTTCACGAACTCCTGTGTATGTGCCTCTTATACACGCTCCGCGGTCTCCAGCCCTCCCAAGGCCTTCATAGCACATTCACACCCAGGCTATTTAGAAAGCTAAAACTATTTTTAATAGGAAAGAATAAAATATAATAAATATATGAACAAAATAAAATAGCTTCTTAACGTGGTAGCATAGGTGAGCCAATTCTTAATATCTGGTGATATTGACACAGTTCACAGTTGGACAATAGTCCAGCAGGCCACGAAACGTTAGCTTCTCTCTCTCTCTCTAAATTTTGGAGAGAGACAGAGAGAGACATTTCTGCTACTTGTGCTCACGTTCTACTCAGCCAACCCATCCAGCTATAATTCCCAGGGCTTTCCTGTTTGCACTAAATATTTTCCCCAAATCATCCCTTCTGCCCTGTTCCCAGCCTCTAGTCAAGTCATGTCTTCTGGTTGGTGCATCCGTGCCTGGCTATTCCTTGTTTTCTGAGACAGTCTGTCAGAATGCTTCCTCGACTTTTTTCAAATCTTCCCCTTGTTCCAGATTGCCAGGCCAACATAGTGTCGTGGAGGCCACACTCCCATCTTACAGCCTTACTCGTCTCCACATGCCTATCAATTTTAAAGCAGCAGATCTAAAATTCATATTGACACATTTACCAGATTACTTTTTGGGTCTACATTAAGAAAAATAAAATAGAATTCACAGAAAAATTGGTAAAAGAATAGTTCTTTATATTATCAAGGTTAACATAGGGAATATGCTTCATGAACACCTAAAAATTAAGAAATTCAGTATTAGATTAAATATTTAAAGCAAGTTAATGTCCAAACACAGAAAGGCAGTACCAACTTGGACCTATGAGCACTAAACTGGGTCTGTCTGATACAGACATTGGTAACTACTATTTTGTATGTTCTTATTTCAAGAGCAGTTCATTTTTTAATGGAAAACTTGGTAATTTACTGTGTCGCCTCAACACTCATAGCGACCACTATTCAGTTTGTAGTAGGACCCCCCGTCAGCCAGTTCTGGAGGGAACTGACAAGACCACAGCAGCCTCTGAGCTCTAGAGATTTCATCTCCGCATGGTGCCCAGAGCACACCCTCCCTGACGCTGCTCTTCTGGTGTAAGTGTCTGATCTTTTCTTTAATTCATTCTCTCACCTCCATAACCTGATCCTGGCTCCTCTAAGGTTGATTTTCAACCTGCTCTAGTCCCATACCCTCCTCAGCGGATATAGGACTGGATTCATCTCTAAGGGATGGGCAGGCCCTGCCCCCAAGGTGCTCTTCCTTCCTTCTGTGACTCTGGCAAGAAAAGATCTCTCTCTGCTTTCACACACCCTGAGGGTCAAAGTCATCAGTGTTACCTAATACAAGACAATCTGGGAGACAGAATAAGGTCAGGGAGACTTCTGCATAGAAGGCTCATTTTTAAGGGTGGCACCTATGGCTCAACAAGTAGGGCACCAGCCCCGTATACCGGAGGTGATGGGTTCAAACCTGGCCCTGGCCAAAAACTGCAAAGAAAAAAAAGGGCTCATTTTTAACCTCTCTTACAGTGAAGATCTGTTGATGATGAATTCTTTCAGCTTTTACATGTATAAAATGTTTTGACTTTGACTTTGACTTTAAAATACATTTCAGTGGGATAACAAATTTCAGCATTTTAAAAATGTTGCCCCACCGTTTTCTAGCTTATACCGTTTCCTACAAGAGCTCTGCTGTCGCCCTTACCGTTATTCCTCAGTATGTATGCAATGTACGTTTTTCTCGGACTGTTTTTCGTTATTATTAGTTCAGAGAAATTGTATTATGATTTTCCATACCGTGCTTTCAATGGCCTGCTAATGCTTGCTTGGGTTTTATTGACCTTCTTGGATCTGTGGGTTCTAGTTTTAATTGAATTTGGAAACTTTCAGCCGCTATTACTTCAGATTCTTTTTGTCCCTTTCTCCTACGAATCTTTTTAGGGATTTCCATTTCACACGTCTCTGCTTCCTTCCGGTTGTCACTTGGTTGGCTGAGGCTCTGTTCATTTGTTTTCAGTCCTTTTTCTCT